>APFE031507817.1:0-22714 GCA_000404065.3 Pinus taeda
TAGTATATCATCAAAAAATACTAACACAAATTTTCTAAGGAAGGGTTTGAAAATGAAATTCATAAAACCTTGAAATGTAGAAGGTGCATTGGTAAGGCCAAAAGGCGTGACCAAAAATTCATAATGGCCCTCATGAGTTCTAAATGTTGTTTTTGGAATGTCTTTAGTCTTCATTCAGATTTGATGATATCCTAAACAAAGATTTGACTTGGTAAAGTAAATTTCTCCATGTAATTCATCTAATAATTCATTAATGATAGGAATGGGAAATTTATCTTTAATAGTAATCTTGTTGAGCTCCCTATAATCTGGACACATGCGCCATGATCCATCCTTCTTGTGTACCAATACTACTGGAGCAGAGAAAGAACTTTGACTAGGTTGAATTCTACCAACCTCTAGCATTTCTTCAACCATATGTTCAATTTCACTCTTGGGCATATGGATATCTGTAAGGCTTGATGTTTGGGGGAAAACTTCCTGGAATAGCATGATCATGATCATGAATAGGTGGGAGGCCTTTGGGAGTCTCAAATACCTTGGAATGATTGTCCAAAACGTTTTGGAGATATGGAGAAATAGATGATTTCAATGTGGGAACCACTAGTGAACATAATTGTCCAATTACGCTATGTTGTTATTTCTTTAGAAGTTTTTTCATGTTGTTAGATATGATTATCATTCTTGGTTTCCATGCGATACCCCTTAATTCAACTTCCTTTCCTTCCCAAAAAATTTCAAGAAAAGTTCTTGAAAATTAAAAGCTATTATACCCAAAGATTGTAGCCATTGGACTCCTAGTACAACATCTACACCACCCATTGGAATGGAAAGCATTGGATTATTCAAGACATATTCTCCCATGGATAGCTTGATATTATGGCACTTTACAGAGAAATTTATGGTTCCTCCCTTTGCAACCATTACTTGACACTCTGGTACTGGATATAGGAAGCAGTTCAATTCCTTGGCTATCTTAGAAAGAATAAAATTATGGGTACTACTCGAATCAATCAACACTATATCTTTTTCTTCTTGATATGCCCTTCTATTTTGAGATTTTGAGGAGTGGTAATTCCTATCAATGCATTACAAGATATGGCGAGACTCATTTCTTCTTTCTCTAGGATTGGTTCATGGTGTATATCCTCTTCTTTTGACGTTTCTTATTCCTTTTATTACTCCTCTTCCCCATCTATGTAAATTAATTTCTTCTCAACACACTTATGACCTTTACTGTATTTTCTATCACAATTGTAACAAATCTCTTTTGCTCTTTTTTGTTCCAATTGTTTTGTTGTCAACCTTGTAGGTGGTGAAAGGCTAGGAGAAACAACAGTTCCATCCTTATAGTTATGAGTTGTAGGCTTCCTTGTTGCCATAATTTTTCTTTCAATTTTTCTTGCCAACATGTATGCCTTATCCAATGAATCAGGTTCCCAAAGGTGAACCTCATGTTGGATGTTATCATTTAAATTACCTATGAAGACTTCAATCCTATGCTTCTCTGGAATATCATTTACCCTTATATTCAATTTTTGGAAGTCCTCAATGTGTTCTGCATTGAACCCTTTTGTTTGAGATTGATCAATTGGCTAAAGAAGGTGTTTCTCTTTGTATCCTCAAAATGCGCTATCATTTCCTCCATGAAAATTGACCAGGTAACAAGTTGTTTACGAGAAAAAATCCCTCTATACCATACAAAATGATTCGGTTCTAAATATAAAGATGCAATACCTACCTTTTGTGTGTTTTGCACATTATGTAGATCAAAATATTTCTCCATTTGTAGTATCCATGTTATGGGATCCTTTCCATCAAACTTGCTCATATCTATATTTGGAATATGTTGGGTCTTCAATCCAACGTTAAATTCTATGAAATCATGATTAACATTACTTTTGTTTTCATCATGAGTTTCCTCTACTACCTTTTCGCCATTAGGAGGCCTTTCTTGTAGCAGCTTTGTCCCACCTTCCTTCAAACCTTCCATGTATTTCTTCAAATCTTCCATGCCTTTCTTCCAATATGCTTCCATACCATTGATATCAGCTTCCATGGCATAGATAAAACTATTTATCTTAATTTCGATCACATTCGTCAAATCATCGATCCAATTTTGATTACTAGGTGTTTCTATTTTCTTGATTTGAGTGATTCTTTTTCTTACTTTTAGGATCTTGATTTTGAATCTGTTGTATCTCTGAAAGTTCATATATCCAAGGTCCGGAATTGTGACCTGTGGTATCCCTCCGTGTCCTCTTTCTAATGCCACTAAACTGATCGAAATTGGATTCTCCAAGAAAGAGTTATGCTCAATCTCCCAAGATGGCTTGATTATATACTTTTTCAGTAGAGTGAACTTGTACTATGTTCCACGTGTCACAGTTTTGGCCTTTGGACCTGAAAACCATACACAAAAAGTACAGTCCGTCCTCTTTCTGTAACTTCTTACGAAATTTCAATATGATGCTTAGAGAGAAGCTTATGACGATTTTCCCAAGGTCGCCTATTTGGGATGTAATTTGGGAGCCTACTAAAACCCTAAATGTCTTGGACCATATCTCAGAAAATATAGCTAAACAAGAAATGAAAGTTGGGTTCAAGCTTCCCCAAGATTTCGATTCAAATGGGTTTTAATTTCAGAGTTTGAAACTTCATAGAAAAAATGTTATAGTAAAATTTCCACGATGACATGTTTGACATGGTATTCTGGAGCTTGCAAAAAACCCTAACTTCCTCAAATCATATCTCAGAAAATATAGTGGGGCAAGATCTAAAATTCAGACCCGAGGTTTAGAAATATTTAAGCTCAAACGGGTTTTTTTTTTTAGTTTTTGAAACTTTGTATATAAAACATTATAGTGAATATTCCACGATGACCTGTTTGGAGCAGCATAACCCTAGAATCCAAAGCTTTGATACCAAATTTTATGAAACCAGCTCACAAAAGGATACAAAAGATAGATCAATGACTTAAAAATCAGCCTCTTCAAGGGGGAAACCTCCTTTACATTATGCAAATGAACAATTCTTGGATGATACAAATGACAATACCTCCTTTCTATATATAGGAGTCTAAGGGGTCCCAATACAATCAGACCCTACATAACAATAATATTGTAGGGGCACAACAATAACAATAGTGGGCTTCTATGGGGCATAATAATAACAACATGGGGACTATATGGGCACATTAATACAATAATGGGGTTGCACTAATAACAATAAGGGGTTACACTAGTAGTATAGGGACCTAACACCCTCTCAAGAGAGCATCACATCACTTTCTCCTCGTCAAACTTTACATCCCTTTGAACAACATTCATTTTGAGGGAAGGTACGTACACACAGTAGCTGTGTGGAGTTTCTATGTAACCCACAAATGCTTCCAACTTTGATGTGATCTCAAGTTTCTTCCTTGATTATTTGGAGACATGGAAGTAAGTAGAGGCTCCAAAAATCCTGAAGTGCGACACATCCAACTTTCTCCCCGAGAAGGCCTCCTCTGGTGTAATCATACTAAGAATCTGATGAGGACTCTGGTTCTACAAGTAGACTATTGTGTTACATTCCTCTGCCTAGAAATATAGTGGTATGCATTTTTCATGTAACATAGCCCTCGCAGCTCCAACAATGCGACAATTCTTTCTCTCAGCTACCACATTCTTTCTCGCAGCTACCACATTCTTTGAATGCCTTCTTTCGCATATAAATTCTTGAATTCATTTGAAACATATTCACCTCCATTATTTCTCCTAAGATCCTTCACCTTGTTTCCAATTTGTTTCTCAACCAGTGTCTTGAATTCTACAAACTTGGAGAATGTCTCATCCTTCTTCTGCATGAAGAAGATACAACACTTCCTTGAGAAGTCATCAATAAAAATGAAAAAATATTTATGTCTAGTAGTGGAGGGTATTGAGAAAGGTCCACAGACATCAAAGTGGACTCTTTATAAGACTGCATGTGCTTTGTTATCCTGATCATGGAATGTGGATTTTGCATACTTCCCCAAGGTACAACCTTTTCAGACATCCTAATGCTCAAGTGCTCCTTTAGGGAGGCCAATAGTTATTTGTTGCATAATATTTAAGGTGCCATGATGAAAATGGACAAGTATTATATGCAAAATTTCACCAACATTATGGCTTTACACTTTCTTTGCCTTCTTAATGCAACACAATGTTCCACATATAGCTTATACAGGCTCTTCACGTGAACCCTGATCTACTTCACCTGTCCTATGGTTATGTTTCTCAGGAATGATCTACCTTTGTTGAAGATCACATCATAACCATGGTCCTCCAAAATTGCAATAGAGATGAGATTTTTCTTTAGGCCTGGAAAAAACATTACATCCTTGAGTTAAAGAGGGGATCTTGACTCCCTTTAAAAGGTGATTGTACTGATCCTGGTCGCGTTCTACCTTCTGTCATCCCCCATCTCAATGTGCATCTGGAGATCTTTTTCATTTGCTAGGTCACTGAAAAACTCTCTACACCCTGTCATGTGGAACGATGCACTTGAGTCAAAGTACCACATGCTCCCCATCATTGTACTGGCCATGCATGTGATAAGGGTGAAGTCAAGCTCAAACTATGAAGCAAAAGATTCACCTAATACTCCTCATGAGTTCTTCTTGCTTGAATTTTTCTATGGAAACTTCATGTCATAGTGCTTGAATTCAAGATAATTGAAGCATTTAATTTTGGACATGTATTTCTTCTTTCCCCTTGGCTAGATTCTAGGTTGGTTTGAAATTTCTTCCATTTTCCTTTATTTCCCTTTCAAACCAATGTAATTTTTTCTTCATCCTCACCCTTGGATGAAGTCCCATCTTTGGTGTTCTTCATTATCTCCTCTTGTACAAAATCAGACCATAATTGTTTCAAATTCGGTAATTTCTCCCTCGTTCACTGATTCTTGGTAGATATGCCAGCTTTTGGGAAGGCCTAGAAGAGTTAGGCTTACTAAGTCATCTTCTACAACATTAACACCAACCCCACCAATTTCATCATGAACTTGTGTAAATATGCTCAAATACTATGGGATAGTGTCATTCCTCTAGATCTTGATATTTCAAAGTTTATCCTCCAGTGTCAGTTTCTCGTGGTCACTACTATTCTTGAACAATTATATTAGTGTTTTCCACATTGCAAAAGGAGTTTCTTTCCTATGGATATTTGAGACAATGTTGTCTTTCACTTACTTGAAGATTATTCCCCTCACCTTGGCTACATCTTTCTTCCATTAAGTTAGGTTATGTGCATCATATGCATGTATTTTTTCAATGTTTGTCTTGACATATTCTAGCAATCTATTTCCATCCAACACTGCCTCCATGTGATCCTTCCATGCAATGAAATTAGAGTTTCCTTCCAAGGCATACTCTAGTCTCAACCTGTTGAAGGTCATGTTCTCAACTCTGAAGAGATCCACCTACATTGAACTGCAAATTCAAACCTCCTGAGAAACAACTTCGAAATTCATGTTCTAATGTGAATCTTTCTCTGATGCCATGTAGAAATTGTGGTGTAGAATTATAACTTCTCGTGAAATTTTAATCCAAATCACAAGACACAATCCTACTCTACTCCTCCGCAAAATTCAATTCACAATTTAGAACATCAATCACAGACATGCAATAAGAAAAAACACACATGCACGGTATTTTTTCTAGGGGAAATCAATCTACTAAAAAACACCTTATGCCTGCTTGCATTAATCTGATGAATAGAGATGTATTACAATTGCTAGCTCAATCTGAGCTCAACCTCCAAGTGAATAACATATCTCTCTACTCACCGGGAAGCTTTGACCTAGACTTAGTCAATTTCTACATCTACTTGAGCCCCTATTTCCTTACATAATTCCAAAGGAAATTATGTGCCTATTATTTAGGAATTCCCTCCAAAATTCTTGTGTAATTCCCAAGGTTGATCATCTTACTGAATGCAACACCTATACACTCAAGACTAGTCTACAACTGATGTTACACTACCTTGGAATCTCCATCACAGTTGGGGAACTCGAATTCTTTGCATGCACTAGCTATTTTGAGTTGATTGGTCAGTTAACTGGATGATCACTAACTTAGACTGATGTCCCACTACATGACTGACCTTCCACTAGTTCTTCCAACTGTTAGAACTAGTTTAAATGAACTAAACCAGATATAACTGAATTGGATTACTAAAACTTAGAAATTACACATGCTTACCTAAACTCTAAGCCCTCTAACTCAAATTTATTGAGCTAATTGGGTGACAAGATCCATATCACACAAGTTAACTGCATCCAAGTTGTCTATTGATGTGGAAATTCAAATTTTCTCAATTTAGCCAAGGAAAAATCAAATTCAAACTTTCATGTTGAATTTTTCAACACTCCCTCTCAACAAGAAAGGTATTATGAACCTGTAGAATTTTCTTTACAAATCAGCTAGCTCACTGATATCATGTAGAAATTTCACCTACAGATCCAATTGATATATGCAATGTACTAAAGCATAATACTAGATCTACATCTACCATAAACTTAGCAGAAGATTGATTGAACATGAGCAACATCAAGCATGAAAATTATAACTGAGAATGAGAAGTAATCAACCATAACACAGAAGATATAACCTGGGTAAAGCACCAGCCTAAAACCCCATCTTTGTATTATCAATCAAGTGGAAATCTTCGACAACATACAAAAATAATCAGCTCAAAAGCTATCCTGATCTCTCTGTACTCTGATGATGTAGATCATAGACTACCTAGGCCTCAATATATAGGCCACAAGTCCTCCAATCCCCTATTTTCTTGTGCAATTTTGATTGGGGTCCAATTACATAACATGTGGGAATTGGCCCCAATCACACCTGTTGTCAACCTTAGTTCCAGCTATGCAATCCTTAAGGACTCAAGTTCCTCTTGCATGCAAGGAATATTCATAAGGAAGATCCTAGTATCTGATAGTACATTGTCCCTCATCTGATCTCAAATGGGTCTCTGTCTGAACTGCCAGGCATCAGTTATCCATGAGAGAATACTCAGTTATCTGAAAAAGTAGTAGTCACATGCATGCAAGCATTAACTAATTGTATCTCATTAATTTAACAACTTGTTAAATTAATCTAACTGAACTTGACTAAGTTAAACTAAGTCAACTGATCCTCTCAATATAGAACTCATCCTTAATTCCTCAATCAATGGAGCAAATCAGGGACACATTTCCCAATCAGTGGAGAAATTATTGCATGTTCTCACAAAGACTTCAAGTTTGATTTTCCTTAACTAATTAACTCAAACTAAATTAATTAATTAATTTGAAAACTGTTGTTAATATCAAATTCGAATTTTACTTGTTATTTCTAGTCCAGGGACTGACTAAAATAGGAATCCACACTGAACTGCTAAAAATAGGACTTCTATTTTTAGCACTTCCATTTTTCATTCCTTGTTGCCAATTTTCAACACAACCACCTATATCATGTATCCATGAAACTCAAACTTCCCTCTTGAAAAATCCTTTGTTAGGATGTTAGCATCTTGTTCCTTTGTTAGAATTCATTGTAGTAACATTATCTGTCTCTACACACAGTCCCGTAGATGGTGATACCATATATCTATATGCTTGGATCGATCATGAAATATTAGATTCTCAGAGAGTTTGATGCAACTATGATTATCACAATAGATCACAATTGGATCCATTAATTGACCAAACATTCCCACAAGTATCTTTCTCATCCAGATTTCCTCACATTTTGCTCGACTTACAACCATGTATTCTACTTTTATCGATTTGAGTGCCACATATATTTTCTTTGTGTTGTACCAAGAAACCTCTACAGACCTAAAATTGAAAATTCCACCTAATGTACTCTTTCGGTCATATGGACTCCCTGCCCAATTTGCATTTGTGAAGCGACACAATTTCATTCCCTCTATCTGTTTGTACCATAGTCCAAACTGGGTAATGCCTTTGAGGTATCATAAAACATCCTTAGCTTCCTTCTAATATAATTTAGTTGTCCTAACCACAGCTTGGCTCATTTGGTTGACTACATAGCACATATTTGGTTGTGTGTTCACAAAATACATCAGTGAACCCACTAGCTGCCGATAAATGGTAGCATTAGCTTCTTCACCTGAAGTGGCATCCTCCTTTCTCCATTTGACCACTCAAGGTGTATCCATGGGTTTACAACTCTCCATACGAAACATCTGTAGTATCTCATTTACATACTTGCCTTGAGACACAAACAATTCCCCATTTCCTTGCCATACTTCCGACCAGAGGAAGTAGTGCATGAGACCCATGTTCTTCATTTCAAATTCCCTTGCAAGATCCTCCTTGCAAGATCTGATCAATTACTCATCACCAGTCAAAATAAAATCATCAACATATAAGACAACAATAATCAATTTATCTTCTACCAAAATATGATAGAGTTTCGCATCCACTTCCCAAAACCTTGCTCACTGGAAGAAAGATGTAGCCAAGACGAGGAGAATCGTCTTGGAGGGAGTGCGGGGATCATATTGTCTTGAATCTCCACGAAAAAGAAACTTTGTTCGTGATGTGGAAAGAACCAACAAAATTGTTTGAGAATAGTAATGACCATAGGAAGCTGTCACTCAAGGATAAACCTTGAAGTATCAAGATGCAGAAGAATGACACAATTATGTAATATCTGAGCAACTATTAACAATGTCATGATGAACTTGGCAGGGTCAGTGTTAATGTCCTTAAAGAAGACTTGTTAGCCTTCTCCCTTATGGGCCTTCCTAAGAGATGGCATAGTTATTAAGATTCAGTGAATGAGAGGGAGAAACTACCAAGTTGAGAGAGCTTATGATCTGATTTGGTACAGGAGGAAATAAGGTGAAATAACATAGATGGGACTTCATCCAAGGGAGAGGATGAAGAAAAAATTACATTGGATGGAAAGGAAAATAAGGGAAAAGGGAAGAAATCCCAATCCAAATAGAATCCATCCAAGGGGGTAAGAAGAAATATTTGTCAAAAATTAAATGCTTCCATTTCCATGAATTCAGGCACTGTGCCATGAAATGTGCACATAAGAAGGCAAGCAAGAATACCTCAAGATGAGTTGTGGGTGAAGCTTTGGCTTCACAATTTGAGCTTGACTTTACCCTCATTTCATGCATGACCAACACAATTATGGGGAGTGTGTGGTAATTGGACTTAGGTGCATCATTCCACATGACAATATCATTCCGCATGACAGTAAATAGAGATTTTTTAAGTGACTTGGAGGAAGAAGATTTGTTTATGCACATTGAGATGGTGGATGACATAAGGCATAGCTCGATTGGGATTGGTATAGTCATCTTTCAGAGGAAGTTGGGCTCCCCCCTCAGGCTCAAGGATGTCATGTTCATTCAGGGCCTAAAGAAAATCTTGTCTCTATTGCAGTTTTGGAAGAAAGTGGTTATGATATTATCTTCAGCAAAGGAAAGGCATTCCTGAGACACATAGCCATGGGACAGGTGAAGTATATTGGGGTTCAGGTAGAGAACCTATAAAAGCTAGATGTGAAGGATTGTGTTGCATTGACTGCAAAGGCAAAGAAGGTGCAGAGCCCTGATGTCGGTGAACTTTGAAATATAATACTTGGCCATTTGCATCATGGCACTTTGAAGATCATGCAAGAGGTAACCACAAGCCTCCCCAAAGGAGCACTTGAACAACAGGATGTATGCAAAGGATGTACTTTTGGGAAGTACACAAAATCCACATTCCTTGGTCGGGAAAACAAAGCACATGTAATCCTTGAAAGGATCAACTCTAATATCCATGGAACTTTCTCGATAGCCTCCACTTCCAAGAATAAATATTTTGTCATTTTATTGATCACTTATCACGGAAGTGCTAGATCTTCTTCATGTAGAAGCAGGATGAGACATTCTCCAAGTTTGTAGATTTCAAGGCACTGGTTGAGAAATAAATGGACAAGAAGGTGAAGCCTCTCAAGAGCAATAATGGAGGTGAGTACATGTCGAATGAATTTAAAATTTTCTGTGCAAAAAAATACATTCGACTAGAGTTGACAACTCCCCACAACCAATAGCAGAATGGGGTGGCTGAGAGAAAGAACTGTAGTATCGTGGGAGAAGAGAGGGATATGTGGCATTATCAAGGCCTGCCTATGCATTTGTGGGTCGAGGCATGCAAAACATCAGTCTATTTGCAAAATCAAATTCATCATCGGATTCTTGACATGATTACATTGAAGGAGGCTTTCTCAGGGAGAAACATGGATGCTTCGTAGTTCAAGATTTTTGGAGCCTCTGTTTATTGCCATGTCTCCAAAGAATCAAGGAAGAAGTTAGAGTCGACAAAAGAATTAAGGGTATTTTTTGGTTACAAAAAAACTCCCCACACCTACCGTGTGCACTTTCCATCCCTTAAAATGATAATTGTGCACTAGGGATGTAAAATTTGATGAATACAAAGCGATGTGATAATCTCTTGAGAGGGAGCTTCATATCCCACCAAAAGAGGAGATTTTAGCTCTAAAGGAAGAACCTCAAGAAGTTGTGGGTCAGCCACAAATTAAGGAGCAGAGAGTGAAGACAACCACTCAAGCGTAACCATCCACAGAAGGTAGGAAAAGGACTAGGAAAGCTGAGAGGCTTGTGTAGGATGTGAGGGAGAATGTGGGTGCTCCTTCAAATCAGCACAAGTAGAGAAGGTCACCATATCGGTACACTGGCTACATGCTTCTAATGAATGAGCTTGTAGAGATTGAGTCATCCTCTTTCGAGGAAATAGTAGAGAAACCTGTATGGGTTGATGTAATGGCAAAGGAATATGAATCGATTGTAAATAACAGTGTTTTGGAAGTGGTACCAAGACTAATAAGAAAATCAGTTGTGGGTTCGATATGGATCTTCAAGGTAAAGTATGCATCATACAGAAGCATAGAAAAGTAAAAGGACAAATTTTTGGCCAAGGGGTACTCTCATGTTGAAGGGATTGACTATGAAGAGACCTTTTCTCCTATAGCAAGGTACTCATTCGTTAAATCAATTCTTTCTCTAGTTGCACAGATGGGCTGGAAGATCCACTAAATGGATGTGAAAACAACATTCATCAATGGATTTATTGAGGAGGAGGTGTATATTGAGCAACCATAATTATTAGATACTTTTGATCAAGAGTCTCATGTGTGCAAACTCAAGTGAACGTTGTACGGTCTCAAGCAAGCAACCTGTGTTGGGTACACCGAGATCGATAACTATATCACTATTTTGGGTTTCACCAAGAGTGAAGTGGATGAAAACCTTTATGATAACTCGATAGAAGGTAAATTATTGATTATTGTCTTATATGTTGATTACTTGATTTTAAATGGTGATGACCATTTGATCAAATCTTGCAAGGAGGACCTTGCAAGAGAGTTTGAAATGAAGGACATGGTTCTCATGCACTACTTCCTTGGATTGGAAGTATGGCAAGGTGATGGGGAACTGTTTTTCTCTCAGAGCAAGTATGCCAACTAGATACTTTAGAGGTTCCACGTGGAAAATTGAAGACCCATTGAGACACCTCTAGCTACCAATTGGAGGAACTAGGATGCCACTTCAGGTGAGGAAGTGGATGGTACTATTTAGCGGAAGTTGTTGGGTTCACTAATGTATCTTGTGAACACACAACTAGATATGTGATATGTAGTCAACTAGCTGAGCCAAGCTATGGTTAGGCCAATAAAAGTATTTTGGGAAGCTAAGCATGTTCTACGATACGTTAGAGGTACTACCTAGTTTGGACTATGGTACAAATAGACAAAGGGAGTGAAGCTATATGGCTTCATAGATGTGGATTGGGTGGGAAGTCCATCAGACCGAAATAGTACATCAAGTGGAATTTTTAGTGTTGGGTCCAAAATGATTTCTTGATATATCAGGAAGAAAATATCTGTGGAACTCAACTCGGTAGAAGCATAATACATGGCATCTAGTCAAGTATCATGTGAGGTGATCTGGATGAGAAAGATACTTGTTGGATTGTTTGGTTAGATGATGGATCCAACTGTGATCTAGTGCGATAATAAGAGTTGCATCAAACTCTCTGAAAATCTTGTTTTTCATGATCGATCCAAGCATATAGATATTTGGTATCACCATTTACAGGATTGTGTGCAGAGGCAGATAATGATGTTGCAGTACATTCCGATAGAGGAACAAGATGCTGACATTTTGAAAAATGCCTTGTCAAGAGGGAAGTTCGAGTTCCACAGGTGTAGGATAGGGATGGTCGATTATCTTTCTTGCTAAAAGGGAGTGTTGACAAAATGTAGCAAAAAATTCTCAATTTGATTTTGCCTTTATTAAATTGAGAAAACTCGAATTTCCACATCAACATTCAACTTGGATGATGTTAACTTGTGTGTAATGCCTTGTGTTACCCAGTTTACTTCGTAAATTTGAGTTGGAGGAGTTAGAGTTTAGTTTTGCAGGTGTGATTGCTAATTTGTAGCAATCAAAGTCACTTATCTTAGGTTGTTTTTAGTTAAACTAGTTCCAAATTTCGGAGGAACTAGTGGAAGGTTAGTTAAGCAGTGGGACTTTAGTCAAATTCACTGATCATCTAGTTAACTGATCAATCATCCCAAAATAGTTAGTGCATGTAAAGAATTCGAGTTACCTAGTTGAGGTGGATATTCCAAGGAAATGTAACATTAGTTGTAGACTAGTATTGTGTGTACAAATGTTGCATGCAGTTAAATGATCAGCCTAAAGGATTTGTACAATTCAATTGAGGGAATTTGATAATAATAGGGGTTAATTCTTCAAGGAACAATGCAATGAAACAGGATCTCGAGCCGAGGGAAATTTTGACTAAGTCTGGGTCAAAGGCCTTTAGTGAGCAGAGAGATAGGTTGTGCACTTGTAGGGTGAGATCAGTTGAGCAAAGAAATTGTAATACAACATGCAAGAAGCATTGGGGTTTTTAGCCGATTGCTTTCCCCAAATAAAAATACTTGTTGCATGTGTGTTATTTCTTGTTGCATGTCTTATACTTTTGTTGCAAAATGTGAAATAATGTCTATAGAGAAATAGTGTAGGTCCATGTGTTGTGATTTTGATTAAATCTTCATGAGGATTTGCAAATCTACAGCCTAATTTTTACACTTTCTACATGGCTCTAATGACTAAACATGTAAAGACTGAGCCATCCTATTTCGAGGAAGCAATAGAGAAACCTATATGGGTTGATGCAATGGTGGAGGAATACAAATCCATTATAAATAACAATGTTTGGGAAGTGATCCCAAGACCATCAGATAAATCAATTGTGAGTTCGTGATGGATCTTCAAGGTTAAGCAGGCATCAGATGGAAGCATAGAGAATTATAAGGCCATATTTGTCCAAGGGGTACTCTCAAGTTGAGGGAATGGACTATGAGGAGACATTTTCCCCTATAGGAAGGTACTCATCCATTAGATCAATTCTTTCTCTGGCTGTGCAGATGGGGTGGAAGATCCACCAAATGGATGTAAAAACAAAATTTCTCAATGGGGTTATTGAGGAGGAGGTTTCTGTTGAGAAATAGAAGTTTTTGAGACTTTAGATCGGGAGTCTCATGTGTGCATACTCAAGCGAGCATTGTACGGTCTCAAAAAAACACCACGTGCTTGGTACACCAGGATAGATAGTTATCTCACTGGTTTGGGCTTCAACTGATCCGAATTTAAATAGGAATGCAACAAATTATAGATATAACCATACACACAAAGATTCAGTGTAAATAAAACTTCATTTCATTAATATCAAAGAACTGAAATATGCTTACATACATAATGGAAATAAACTAGCTCAGGGGATGGTGGCTCATCTTTGAGAAGAGATGTGGTAGCTACATGCCTTTGTACTGTGTTACAATGAGGCTTGAAGGCCTATTTATTATTGAGAAACAATGTAAAACCATAAACATCCAAAAACCTAACCCTGGGAGATGAAACACCAAACTATGGGTCTCGTTGGGTAAGTTAGTACATCAACTTCCCGGGGTCATAGCTTTGGCATATGATCCCCATTTGATGCACAAGATACCTTGCTAGAAAGATCTATCTGAGGAATACAACTATTGATAGAAAATACCGAGTTGAAAACTTATATTTTCGAACGGTGGTTTTCCCAAAAAGCATCATTTAGGGCCTCAAAATGGCTCTGGAAGTTCATGACTCAAAAGCATGCCAAAAATAGTAAATTGTGCTACAATTAAGGAAACTAAAAAATTGAAAGAAACAATGGTGGGGGTCCAAGTGGAATAGTTGTGTGGCCACCAATATCCACCTGGATCATTCTTCCCCCCTTAGGAAGCAATGGTCCCCATTGCGTTGAGTTCCTCCATGAGATGAGAAAACTTCTACTGAACTTAGTCCCTAGTGAGCCACTTGCCCTAGTGAAGGAGTTGGCCTACTTTGACAACTTGACATAGTTGTATCCTTTGTTGTTGGGTGTTCTTGATCTATGTGTCCATGATCTGATTAGTTGTGGCTTTTTCCATGTAGTCTAGCTTTACCTTTGTTGGCATGAGTTTTTCTATAATGTCAGATGCGTCCAACAATGGTGGAAAGTAGGGGCGAAGGCGGTCCACATTGAACACTAGTTGAAAGCCAAGGAATCTTGGAATACTTAGTTCGAAGGCATTGTCCCCTACTGCCTTAGTGATGGTGTATGGCCCATATCAGAGTGGACGAAGCTTGCAATGGGGCCTAGCGAGGCACTCCTTCTACAAATGGAGCCAAACTTCATTGCCCACCTGGAACTTTTGTGGCATCCAATGTTGATCATGCCACTATTTGTACCTAGCATTGACTTTGTCCAATATGTCATGAACCTATTGGTGGATGTATGGAATGTTCTCAATGAAGTTTTTTTCCTTATGGGCTTCAGATTGGGCATGAGATGAATTTGCCTGAGTAGCTACAAATGGTATGGCCACATCAATGGGTCATAGTGGTTGGAATCCCAAGCCCACCTGAAAAGGGTTGTGGCTGGTCAAGCTACGGAGAGCCCAATTATAGATGTGTTGGACATAAGGGAGGCTCTCATCCCATGTGCGTGGATGATTTGAGTTGTACATGCAGAATGTGTACGCTCATCATGTTGATGATCTTTGTCTAGCCATCAGTTTAGGGATGTAAAGTTGTGGACTTAGTGAGCTTGGTGTCTAGCATCGACTAGACCAAAATGTACTGAGGAACCTGATCTCGATCTGAGATGATAGATTGTGGGATCCCAAAGTGTACCGACACTCGTTCAAAGAAAAGTTTAGCAATGGCTTCTACTGTGATATTCTTCTTGCAGGCCGCCATAATGGGAATCTTCGAGAATCTGTCGACGACCACAAAAACATAGTCATTTCCATGCTTAGTATAAGGAAGGCTTGACATGTAATCCATGGAGATGTATTCCTAAGGTCAACTAGCAATAGGAAGCAAAGTATAAATGCCTTGCTTCTTGATGGTTGGTTTGGAAATGGCGCAGGCAGTGGAGGATCTGATGTAATTCCTAACATCCTGTTGAAGATTTAGCCAATAAAAATACTTTTGTAGTACTACCACTATTTTCTCGACCCCGAAATTCCCAACGACCCGACTGTATTGAGCTTCTTGAATCATCTTGGAACACGCGCTTGAAGGAACACAAAGGTCTCTTAGGTGGCATAACAATGCATCCTAGAGGTGAAAATATGGAACTTGCTGACGCTCCAAGAGTGTTTGGTATGTGTGGATGAATTCTGGGTCACTTTCGTAGAGAATTGGCTAATTAGAAGTCTCGTTCCCACAAGAGTTGAGCATGGTGGTTAACGCCATGATTGGAGGTCAGCTGAGGCAGTCTCAAATTTTGTTAGTGTTGCCATTCTTGTACTTGATAGTCAAATGGAATTGTTGCAAGTATGTGGACCACTTCTGATGGCGATCATTCTGCAACTTTCCTTATGTTTGTATGAACTATAGGGATTGGTGGTCTGTGTGGATGACCATTTCCTTCCCCAAAATGTAATGTTTCCATTGTCGATAGACCTACACAATGGAATACATCTCTTTGTCATAAGTGGGATAATTCCGGACTGTGCCTGAAAGTGTCTCACTGTGATATGCCATTGGATGCCCCTGTTGAGTAAGGAATGCCCCAATAGTATAGTCAGAGGCATTTGTCTCGATCTCAAATGGCTGTTGCAAGTCTGGTAATGTGAGCACTGGTACAAAGAAGAGGTGATGTTTCAACTCTATGAGCACCTTCTGTTGAGATTTAGACCAAAATAATTTTTCTTTCACTCCTCCCTTGGTGACTTAACTCAAGGGCCAAGTGATATGAGTGAACCCCAACATGAACCTGCGGTAGAAATTGGCAAGACCCAGAAAGCTATAGAGCTCTATCAGAGTGGTTGGGGTTGGCCAATCCCGAATGACTTGGATCTTAGCTGGATCCACATGCACCCCACGTTCATCAATAATGTATCTCAGATATTGAACATGGGTCATGTTAAAAGCACATTTCTCCAAATCGGCACACAACATGTGTTGCTGCTGTTTTTGGAGAACTTTTCGAATGTGGTGGAGGTGCTCTTCCCAACTCTGGCTAAAGATTAGGATGTCATCCAAGTATACCACTACAAATGAGTTGGTGAATGGACACAAGATGTCATCCATCAACCTCATGAAGGTTGCAAGATCATTCGTCAACCTGAAAGGCATAACCAACCATTTGAAAAGGCCCTCTTTGGCTTTGAAGGTAATCTTTCACACATCGGAGGGTTCGATTGGTACCTGGTGATATCCAGAATTCAAGTCGATCTTGCTGAAATATTTTGCAACCTTGAGTTGGTCCAGAAGGTCATCAATGCATGGGATCAGGTATCTATTCCAGATAGTTATCTTGTTTAGTGCCCGATAGTCAATATAGAGTCTACAAAGTCCCATCCTTCTTCTGCACCAACACGATCGGACTCCCACAGTGCGATGAACTCGCCTGGATGTGACCTTTCTGTAGCAGCTCCTAAATCTGCCTCTTGATTTCATCGTTCTCCAAAACAAAGCGCCGATAGATTGGTCCATTGGGAAACAATGCACCTGGGGTTAGATCGATGGAGTGCTTGACCTGAAAGTGCAGAGGCACCCCTACAGGGGATGTGAAGATGTCCTCGTACTCCTCCACGACCTTGTCCAATTGTTGTTGTCATGCGGAGGGGCCTTGTCTAGAGGTCGTGGCCACCATCTTCTTCTTTCCCTGAGGGCGTATCATCAAGAAAAAAAATTCCTGATTTTGGAAATGAGCTTACTACATTGTTTTGCAGTAACCAAAGAGATGGCGGTAGGTGGTGCTACCTTCGGTATCCTGTACAACTTATTTCCTAAGGTAACAATAACAATGCAAGACCTTGACATATATACAACATGTCACTTCCACAAGTATGGTTGGCCTAATAATACATCACAAACATCAAGAGGAGCAATGTCACATAATACCTTATCCATGAAGGGCTTAATGTTGTATGGAAGGTGACACTGCTGGATGACGCGAAGATCCCGTCCTTGGTGAAGCCACCCGATGGTGTATGGTTGTGGGTGTGTTATGGTTGGTAAGCCTAGCTTCTTTATGACCTCTACTAAAATGAGGTTCTTTTGGCTCCCGCTGTCGACAATGAGCTATAGCGGCAAACCCTTTACCCACATCTAGGAGTGGAAGAGTCGCTCCTCCTCCTCTGGATCTTCGAGTTCCTCCTTCAGGATCTTCGTGGTGGCAATGGTGGCATTGGGCTCCATGTCGATAATTTGCTTCCCCTTTTCATTCCCCATATTAGGTTCTGACTTAGAGTCAGATCATGCATCTGATTCAGAAGCCTTCAGCTCAGCCACCAGTGACTGCTTGGCTCAACACTCACTTGTGTTGTAAGTGGAGCTCTTATGGAACTCACACCACTTTCCCGTGTCCTTTTTTGGCTTCGCGGTGTTGTTCTTTGGTTGCGGCTTTGGCGAGTTGTCTTGGGTTGCCCCGCCTTAGCTTTTTCATTTGTTCTGTCGTTTGGGGGCCCCTTTCCCTTGCTTGGGATTCATAGGTCCAAAGTCTTGCTTTTTCTATCTAAGCTTCTGCTTGATCTTGACATCGTATCAGTACCTCGTGCTTAGCGAGGAGATATCTAGGAACTCCATCTCATCTTGAATGTACCTGTGTAGGCAACTGCGGTACTTGAGTACCAAATGTTTCTCAGAATCCTTGACCCAACTTTGTGCGAAGGGTATGAAAAACATTGGTGAACTCTGGCACATCTTTGTCCCTTCCTCATTGCAGCGTGGTCCACTTTATGCATTTATCCTCATAGCTCCCGACAGGGTAGTACTTCTCCTTAAAGGTGTCCCCAAACAAATTCCAAGTGGGTGCGGCTGAAAATAGTGAGGGAGTACTTTCATCCTTTTGCTCAAAGTAGGTTTCCCACCAATCCTTGACATGGGGGGTGACTTTGAGAAGAAAAAAAGTAATCTTTTCCTCGCTGGAAAAATCATGAATAGAAAATTATCCTTCTAGCATATTTAACAATTTATCTATGATTTCTGTGTTGATTTGGCTCTCAAATATGGGAATGTCAAAGTTTACTTGTACCTTAAAAGGATTGGCGCCTCCAGAGTGGTTGCTGGATGTGGATGCGCCACTGGTGGGCACTGTTGAAGGATTTGGGCAAAGTTATGCATCATCGCATTCCTTTGTTTCTTGAGGGCCTCCTCGAGCAATATTTGGATAGGATCTCCTGCTCCCTCCTCTTTCTTTTCTTCCCCCATGGGTGGCCGTCAGGGTTTGCGAGGCTGATCTTGCAAAGGTTCAACCAAATCGATCCCTAACTCCTTATACCCCAACCTCGCTGGGGACATGCAAAGAAATATCAAGAAAGAGTAGGCCACTCTGAAACCACTGATCAGAATTTAAACAGGAACGCAAAAAATTACAGATATAACCATACAAACAAAGATGCAATTGAAATAACACTTCATTTCATTAATATCAAAGAACTGAAATATGCTTACATATAGAATGGAAATAAACTATTTCGAGCGATGGTAGCTTATCTATGAGAAGAGATGTGGCGGCTAAATGCCTCTGAATTGTATTACAATTAGGCTTGAAGGCCTATTTATTATCTAGAAATAATGGAAAACCATAAACATCCAAAAACCTAATCCTAGGAGATGAAACGCCAAACTATGGGCCCCGTTGGGGTAAGTTAGTACATCAACTTCCCGAGGTCGTAACTTTGGCATACGATCTCTGTTTGACACACATAATACCTCGTCATAAATATCCATCCAAGGAGTACCACTGCTAACAAAAAATACCAAGATCAAAATAATATTCACTGATAGTGGGTTTTCCAAAAAAACGTCGTTTAGGGCCTCAAAACGGATCCAAAAGTTCAGGACCCGAGAAACTACCAAAAAAGTAAATTGTGCTACAATTAAGGAAACTGAAAAATTGAAAGAAACAATGTTGGGGGTCCAAGTGGAATAGGCGGGGGGCCACCAATACCCACCTGGATCATCACCAAAAGTGAAGCGGATGCAAACCTCTATCATATCTTGGTAGAAGGTAAACTACTTATTTTGTCTTATATGTTGATGATTTGATTTTAAATAGTGATGAGTAGTTGATCAGATCTTGCAAGGAGGACCTTGCAAGGTAATTTGAAAAGAAGGACATGGGTCTCATGCACTACTTCCTCAGGTTGGAAGTATGGAAAGGCTATGGGGAAATGTTTGCCTCTCAAGGCAAGCATGCAATGAGATACTACAAATATCCTCCATGGAGAGCTGTAAACCCATGGAGACTCTATAGCGACCAACTAGAGGAAGGAGACTGCCACTTCAGGTGAAGAGGTAGATGCTACTGTTTATCGACAACAAGTGGGTTCACTTATGTATCTTGTGAACACACCACTAGATATGTGCTATGTGGTCAACCAACTAAGCCAATATATGGTTAGGCCATCCAAATTATTTTGGAAGGCAACTAAGCATGTTTTACGGTACCTTAGAGGCACTACCCTGTTTGGAATATGGTACATACAGACATAGGGAGTGAATTTGTGTGGCTTCATATATGTATATTGGGTGGGGAGTCCATCAGACTGAAAGAGTACATCAAGTGGAATTTTTGGTGTTGGGTCCACAGTTGTTTCCTAGTACAACAAGTAGAAAAGATATGTGGTGCTAAGCTCACAGAAGCAGAATACATGGCTGCAAGTCAAGCAGCATGTGAGGTGATCTGGATGAGAAAGATGCTTGTGGGACTGTTTGGTCAGATGATGGATCAAACTGTGATCTACTGTGATAATTAGAGTTGCATCAATCCCTCTGAGAATCATGTTTTTCATGATCGATCCAAGCATGTAGATATATAATATCACCATTTACAAGACTATGTACAGAGGAAAATAATGTTGCTTAAGTACATTCCGACAGAGGAACAAGATGTTGAAATTTTGACAAAGGCCTTGTCGAGAGGGAATCTCGAGTTCCACGGGTGTAGGATAGGGGTGGTCACTAATCCCTTTCTTGTTAAGAAGGAGTGTTGAAAAATGCAGCAAGAAATTCTCAATTTGATTTTGCTTTGATTAAATTGAGAAAATTTGAATTTCCACATTAGCAGACAACTTGGATGTAGTTAACTAAGGTGACATGGCTCTTGTCACTTAGTTAGCTCAGAAAATTCGAGTTGGAGGAGTTATATTTCAATTAAGCATGTGTGGTTGTTACTTTGTAGCAATCAAAATCAATTATTTCAAGTTGTTTTCAGTTAAACTAGTTCTAACTGTTGAAGGAACTAGTGGAAGGTCAGTTGTGCAGTGGGACTTTAATCAAACTCAGTGATCATCATGTTAACTGATCAATCAACCCAAAATATCTATTGCATGCATAGGATTCTAGTTCTCCAGCTATGGTGGAGATTCCAAGGCAGTGTAACATTAGTTGTAGACTAGTCTTGAGTGTGCAGGTGTTGCATGAAGGTAGATGATCAACCCTGGTAATTGCCCAATCCATTTTGGAGAAAATCCTAAATAATAGGGGCCAAATATCTCGAGGAAATAGGGGCTTAAGCAGAGGAAAAATTTGACTAAGTATGGGTTGTAGCTTCTTCGTGAGTAGAGAGATAGGTTATTGACTTGCAGGTTGAGCTCAGTTGAGAAAGCAATTGTAATACATCTCTATTGATCAAATTAATCCAAGCAGGAAAAGGGTTTTTTAGTAGATTTCTTTCCCTTGAAAAAATAATAGTTTCATGTGTGTTATTTCTTATTGCATGTCTGATATTATTGTTCTAGATTGTGAATTGAATCCCACAGAGTAGTAGAGTAGGTTTGTGTCTTGTGAATTTGATTAAAACTTCATGGGAAGTTGAAAATTGACATCATAATTTCTACAAAGATGTCAAAATTTACTCTTTGGTTGCATATGGGGATATCAAACATCACATAATCTATGCCATTGTTGCTAAGCCCATGGATACAAGTCACATTACTGGATTTCTACCACTTAAATAGAAAATTGCAAATCATTGGATCTTGAGAACTATAAAGCTTGATCAGCTTGGAACCGAACAAATTATCAACCAAGTCTTCAAAGTTTCTTTTGTGTTTTCTAGCTAAAATAATGTCCTCATCTAGCCATAGGGGATTAGGCTTAGGGCCATTGCTAAGATATATCTTGTTTAATTGTTATTCTAATGTTCAAGTGTCCTAGCAAGAAGATATTTCCATCATTTCTTAGATTGTAAATATCATGTTCAAAGCCATTATAGGGGAATCTTTATCTAGATTATTTTTCTTATAAAAATGATTAATATGTGTTGAATAACATATTGTTAAATTATTCTTCTTAGTATTAACTTTTGAAATCTCCATCCAGATGTATTGATTGAAAGGGCATTTCTTGTGAAGCCTAATATGTGGAAAAATGTTCTTCTTTATCTAACAATCTATGCCTCCAATCCCTCTATAATGGGATGTCTTGTTCCATACTAGCCATAAGGAAAATCCTTCTATGTTAGGTACCTTACGTTCTTCATCCTCTCAAGTTTCAATAAGTAATATAATATCAATTTTAGTCAAGATCCAACTTGAGAGCTTGGCTCAATGGAAAGCCACAATAGTTCCAATAGATGACCAAGAGTGCCTCAACTTCCTATTTATTATTATATTGTTTGTCTCTATCTCTAATAATAGTTTTTCTATTTTTAAATATTTCTCTTTTTCCTTTCTACGTGACTTTTTTTACCTTTTGAACTTCTTCAATAGTTTAACATGATCTTTTGGAATGAAGTCTTCATTTATAAATATTCATGACCCTTTTGGACTTAGATTATTATTGAGTGTGATATTTATCTTGATTAGAGCTTACCTTAACATGAAATAACGTATATTTATGCTTAATTATTTTGTCCGACCTCTTTGCTTCTATGAGACAATTTGTTCCAATTTGTAATTTATTTTGTATTTCTTACTTGACTATGTTTAATGTGTTCTCTTCTTTCTCCCATTCAAAACAAAAATTATGAGGAAAAAGGATATTTTGTTACTGTCATGCGGAAAGAGTTATATTTGCAGACAAATCTAACCTCCCTAGGAGTCTAAGACTCTCTAGTGACAAACAAACCAAACAAGAGCAATCCTTCTCTAAATACACGTTATTCT
>APFE031507817.1:56420-84805 GCA_000404065.3 Pinus taeda
GGAGTTGATTGAGGAGTTGATGGAGTTGTGTTCAGTTTGACTTAGTTGAACTAGTTGTATTTAATCTAACTAACAAATACACTAGTGATGAGTGGTGTGAATTAATTATTAATTAATTCACTAATTATTAACTCATAAATCGACTAAAAAATACATCAATTAACTCAGTGCATGGACAGTTCAGTGGAGACAAGTGTTAGAGGTGAGTGAAAGGGCAAGACAGCTGTCAGTTGTGACTATAGTTGTGCATAATATTTTCACAATCAGTGGATTGAGATTGCCAATGAGGATTGTGTAGTGCAACACAAGGGAAATACGAGTTTGGATCAGCCATTCTCATCTAATCTCATGCAGGATTGCGTAGTGGAGACAGGCAAACAACGAAGGAGATTTGAACCTGTGATTGATTCAGATCTGAGCTAGTTTGTGTGTAACAGGTGGAGATAGTACTGAGTACTTGTAAGGAGTATTGTACTATGTATTGTTACATGTTCTCAATCAATATAATATACAGATAGTTGGGGGTTTTCAGCTGTATGCTTTCCCCAGTATATATTGTGTTGATATGTGTGATTGATGTTTAAATGTGTGCATGCGATTGTTTCTTAATTCCGCAAAATTGATGATCAATGTAGAGGGGGTTATGTATTATGCATGCATTCTGCAATAGTGTATAATCAAGATAATTTCTGTGAATAAGTGTTATATTATTCAAAATTTCTACATCAAGTATTACTTTGGTAGGTCTCCCCTTAGGATTTTTTGGTAAATGCAGGAATCATTCATATTAAAATAAATAAATAAAAATGAAAGAAATTATAACTAAGATTAGGAGAAGGAACATGTGCCCCTGATTAGGCCAAGCTATAAGCCTCCATAGAGTAGTTCTAAACACAACTTGAATGTTTCTAATACGTATTCTTGAATGTTCCCTATCTTTAAATTCATATTAGATCCATCACAATACTTCTCCAAACATCATAGGAATTTTTCCAAAAGTTATAGTTCCATTTGTTTTTGGGAACTTTGATATTGGAACTTTGTTATTATGGCTTTTGTTCCATTTTGAGAAGATGCATCTCATTGAAACTTAAAAAAAATTAGTGTGTCATGGTTGAACTTTACCTCATAGGAAAAAATTAATGTGACAACCCTTTTTGGTTACCCCTCTTGTAATTTTTTTATGTACAATTGTAAATAATTATGAATATAAAAATTACTCGACTGAGAGAGAGGAAATGGATTTAGAGTTTTGGGAGGAGAAGCTACTTGGTGATTTCTTGGGTAAATAGCCAAGCTTAGAAGTGGCATATAATTGGCCACTAATCTCCCAAATGAATTGAATGTTAAACTAGTACAAACATTAATATTTTTATGGCAAAGAGGATGAGTTGTCCTACCCTCGTGAGAGGTGTTGGATCAATCAACATGTTACAAACAAATGACATATGGGAGTATGTTAGAAGAAGAAGAAATAAAATAAAATAAAATGGGTCTGAAAGAGGAGAGAGAATAGAAGGAAGTTTGAACATTCCTAGGATAAGAAAAAGTGAAAACATTATTGCGTGAAGGCACTCAGGAAACAAGTTGTGAGTGTGCATAAAAACAAGCACACTAAGAAAGGAATGAGAGATTGAGGTGTAGTGGTAGAACTACAACAAGAAGATTACATTAGCAACAATGTGTGGGAAGCACTGGAAAGAGCTTAGTGGAAGCTCAGGTTGAAGTCGTGGTGTTGAGAAGGTAGATCAATAATGAACTCTGAATTCTTTTTCAACAAGTGGAGAAATGGCCTCTGGAACTTCTCTTGTTGTTTTCATAGGTGGAGACCCTAAAGGTGGACATTGGATTTCCATGAAAACTATTAGGGAGTCATGGTGTGCTCTAAGAATTGTATCAAAATTGAAAGCACTATATCTTTTTTGTTTTTTTGTTGTCGAATATGTGAAAATTGAATTTCTCATAACTAGCATCTTGGATATGTTTCTACAATTATAGACATATTTATCTTATCTACATGATTTGGTGTTGTGTAAACAAAGATGATATTTAAAAGACACTTTTCCAATAGCCCCAATCTCTTTAAGGTGTGACTTTGGGTGGGGGGTGGGGGGGGGGGTAGTGATTTAAGCATAATAAACCCAAACAATATTGACCAATGGATAAGAAACATCCATAAGTAGTTCCAAAAAACATTTAGAGTGATTGCGACTTATCACGCTAGCTTGAGTTTCGACCATGCATAGTTTCCCTATTAACAACCCCTTCTGTGGGATGAAGAGGGATCATGGATCTGACTTTGGATTAGAAAGGGAAACAATGTCCAAATCCAACTCAAAATATGTAAAGTATTTAGAAACAACAATTGCTACATAAACTACAAATCCATTAGGGATTTAAAAAGAAATCCAAAAGAAACACAAGAAAAAAAAAATGTTGTTTCTTCATGTTGAAAACAAAGCATTCATAGAATGATCTAAATTATTTGAGAAAGAAATGAAAGATAACATTAAGACATACAAAAGCATATATGTATAATAATAGCAAATTTCTTTTAACAAAACAATGGTGAAAAACATTATACAAGTACAAAGAAATAGATAGTGGTTAGAATGGTGGGAATTTATCTCTAAAATGTAATGTGACAACTAGGCAGATCATTCACCAAAAACCCATAACAATAGATAAAAACTACATTTCATAACAATATCAAATTTTTAAAAAAGTATAAACATTGAGATGAAAGACCTATAAACCCAATAGGGTAGATTGCAATGTTAAGTGGTTTTTTTCTTTTGTGAATCCAAGTTTTCCATTGTTGCAAAAGATTACGTCTCATGTCCTGTCTCAAAACAGTTGGCCTCACTCTTACTAGATTTGTTATCCAATAGGTGCATACCCAGATACAAATAAATTTCCAAAGTGACAATGATTTACATAAACTAACCGACAAAAAGTGCCAAAACACTCTTAAAGCTAAATAAAATAAACAATCATCAGATATCATCATAATTTATTGGGACAAGATGATCTGGAGTCGAGCAAGGGGATGGCAATGGTTTGAATTCATAGTGAACGTGCCCATCCATGTGCGCCATCCTAGTTCCTAAACATTAAGCTACTTTTGGATGTTTCACTTTCCTCTCCATATACTCATGTGTCTATCACGCATCTCCCGCACATATCGTTGAATATGGTTCACGAAGTTAATAATGTCATTGCGATCATCTTGCCATCCCCAATTGAGATAGTCTAGAGAGCTACTTAGCTACTGAAAAGTGCTTACATTGATTTACGTTAAGGAGGCATTTCCCACTAAGGTAAAGGATTGAGAGATCAGTGGGTCTATGGTTTCTTCATGCTCCTCCTCCTGTCATTGATGTCATCCTTGAAGACCTCTCACCTCTATTTCTCGATGCATCTATCCTCGTTGAGGATTCATATTCACCTTCCTCCTTGGACCTTCTTGTCCCGAAAAGACCATGCTTCTAATGCATCAGCTAAACTTGCTAAGCGGACGAGGGTGCACCTTATTCCTGTTAGAAGACACAAACACCGACAAACCCCAATGAACACGACACTTACGAGAGAAACCCCCACAGATCACCACAAATACAGTCAAGGAAGGCAACAAAACAAATGCCAATTCATCGCTACCTAGTTCAACCCCAGATGAGAAAAAACCCATTGACCACCCAAGATGATTCAAAGAAAGCTCATACTAGAAAATTTAGGGTGCCAAGACTTGCAAAACCACACAACAATCATACCAAACATGCTCCCTACTACTCTGGAAACAACAAACCCAAATAAAACTAGAATTTAGAACACTTTTACCACCAAAATTCCTAAGGAAATGATTAGCTGCCCACCAGTAAACTGCTCGACGTCCCCACTCCCCTAGTGCGTATATAAGGGGCAAGCTAAAATTCCCTTCACTGGACCATTCCTCTACCCTGACACACCCAACATAAATGGAACTTATAAGCATGTAAAAACCCAATGTAAAGAGAACTACTGGACGAAATGTTTTATACCTGATATGGATCACCCAAAGTAGCTCTCAGAATATAGCTTGGTTGTTCCTCAATATGCCTCACACCACTCAACACAATGCTGAAATTCTCTTTACCTAGGCTTTGGAACTGCTGTGTGCTTTGGTTCTCATAACCAATTCCGCCTAGGATTCCCCTTGTGATCCATAAGTTGAGACAATGACTCTTCCCCTTTAAGTACTCCACACAACACAACACATGAACAAGCAGAACAAACATGCTAAACAAGCAGAACAAACATGCTTTCACCTATATTACACTAGAATCTCGATTGATGTTAAACAGACCACCATCCTCACCTCTAGTACATGATTGATTTGACCATCGTAAATACCATTAATTGACCTCCTATTTTGGCCTAGATCATCATATGGGCCTGCATGCTTCCCACCTACCAATTGTAATCTCATGCAATGTCAAGAGGGGGATGTAGGGTGGCAAGCCGACTCCACATTCCCTAATGCTTGATGATCTGTCACCCCCATCGGGGTAGTCCTATCTATTTCCAATATATTCACCATCTCTTTGGCCCAACTGAATTCAGATAAGACCAACCACGTGGAAGAAATATCCAGATCCCTTTCACTACCGCCCCAATTAGATAAAAGATCGACCACTATATTACCAGATCTACGAGAGTGAGAAGCGATCACGTTGAGAAAAGATAATAACAGAGACTGGATCTGAGACATTAGGAACTCCAACCTTGAACTATTCACAACTTTCACCACCAAGACCCTATAAATTAATTTTTAAGCTACCTTCACTATAATTTTTGAATGATCGTTGACTTTGGATCTTTATAAAGTAAAATTATTCGAAAACAAAAATGTGAATCTCATTGAATCCATAATTTTTAGCTTATTTCTCTGTAATAAGTTTTTTAAGAAAAAGAAATTGAATAATAATTTGAATCCTCCCCGAATAATAAAATCTCAAATAAACCTATAATGTTCGATCAACAAATTAAAATAATAAAATCTCAAATAAACCTACAATATTCAATAAAAAAAGGTTAAAATACCAAAACCAATTATTAGATAATTCTCAACAATGATATAAATTGAAAAAACAACTAACATCTTATTTAAATTCTAAAAATGACTGAAAATTCTGAACTTTAACTTATACGTATATATAATTATTACAAACTAAATTTAAAATGCTGCACTGACTTCATTATTGCTTTAATAGTGAGAACGTGAGCAATAGTTTCTCTTTATAAAATGGAATTAAAGGAGAGTGATGGAGAGGCACTATACTAAAGTAAAGGTTGTGTGCACATCTTTACCTAAACTACTAAGAAGTGATTACCCTTCACCCACGTTGCCACCCTCTTCGGGTTTCGAAGTTTCTAACCTGACATGGTGGGGTTCTTTGGTGGCTAATATTAATTTGGTGAGGGAATATTTTAAGCCTGCCACAACTAAGTCTTTTCATGCTTCCAAACAGATTCCACATTTTCTAAGCATCTTATTTTTTTATATAAATCTTGGACCCTGACATAATCTTAAGGAAATATAACACAATTAGTTCAAGTTAGTTAGTGGGGACACTATTGGATTCTTAGTGCAGTGACACGAACTACTTTCCAAGGTATAAGTGGGCCTTCTAGAAATGTCATGTCTTCTTTGTCTCCATCAAAGCAAGTTCTTTATAGTTTGAAAGTCCCACTCAAACAAAATAGGTGGACTTATTTTACCACATAATGGGAATATTTTTGTCAACAAATGCCATGCCTTTTGTCAACAACTTACACATGTTGTCATTTTATTTATATGATTTTAAGGTTGTATTGAATCTGATTCTTTGGAAACTTTTAGCTCCTAAGATATCATTACTTTTAGTAATGCCTATTTGATGATTTGATTTGATATATCTATATATATATATTTTTTTGATGATTTTATTTCATTTTATTTATATAACATATAATAGGTTTGAACATGTTTATATTAATTTTTTAATTTTTAAAATCTTCAAAATTAATATGTAATTTAAATTAATTGTTTTTTCAAATTTTTTATTGGGAGTGGTAAACATTGGCATGGATGTTTATTAAAAGCCTCTTCACGCAACATTCATGATAAGTGTGTAGGACAAGCAGAGTTTTGCGCTTTGCAAAAGAACATTTTCGAGACAATGAGGATTATAACAAGGAAGGTAATGGTGCTTGTTTGCATTTTCTAGAATTGGGAGATGAGGGTTTGGTCTGTAGGGGGAATTGTCCGTTTAGGAATTATGGGAGGCCTCACACAAGAGCCAATCCTGTTCCTTGACTAGTGGTTGTGCTCGCTCGAGGGTGTAGAGAGGAAGCATGTCAGAGTGTGGACTCCAATGGTAATGCAAAATGTAAGATGGGATCCAAGTTCGCAACAACTTCTGGTATTGTTATTCACAGTGAGAGTGGTTCATTAGGTGACAGTGTTCGGCGAAGGGCTCCTCTTTGGTGTTGGGTTACTCTATGGAGTGGAAGTTAGAGCTTTGGGTCGCGACACTTTTCAAGACTCCCTTCGTAGAGGACAAAAGAGACTTCAGGACCATATACATAACTTTGAGGGATGCATGGCACACATGGAATCTCATGTTCTCAATGCATCCCACCTCCCTAATAAGAGTGACAATGATGCTCAGGATCCAAACCATGTGAATAGATAATGATGTGAGAGGGTTATATGTTGTTTTTTGCTCAATTTTAAATCATCTAAATCGTTGATATATAATCTCATAATTTTGTATTGTTATTATAAATATATTTTTATTTATACTTAATAACCAACCAATCTAATAAAAAAAACTTTTACATTTTTAAAATAAACCCTTACAGTATAATCTTATCAAACTTAATAAAAATATTGAATTTAAAAAAATATTTCTTTAAAAATATTTAAACAAATAAATACAATTAAAAAAAATTAAAAACATCTCGCATTTTTAAAATCTAATATATTTAATTAAATTAATTTAAATAACAAACTAACGACACCACTATCATCGTTCTTATAATTTTTTTTATTATATTCATTTCTTACTCAATGGTAAATTAATTTATTTTATAATATTATTACTGCGTTTTCCATTGTCACATAGTTTTAGATATATTAATTTCAATCTATATTGAACTATTGTTCAGTAAAGTAGATTAAGATACATCTTAAGCAAAAGGAGCATTTAAAAGTAGATAAAGACATGCTTTAAGTACAGGGACAAAAACAATTCATATTTTACTTACATACAAAGTAGATAAAGATGCTTTAAGAAAAGGAACAAAAATAATTCATAGTTTACATACCTACAATGGTATTATATTGTACTATTTATATTATAATAATTTTTTTATGTTTTTTAATTGATAATTCTGGTTGCGATTGCAAGGTGGATATTTAATTTTATTAAATAATTAAAAGATAAAGAAAGACATTATCTTATAAAATAAAGATATTATTAAAAATAGTATTGTGTTTAAGGTATATTTTACATTTTAGTATAAAGGTGATGTGTGATTTTGTAAGTGCTTAGTTGGAATTGACACATATTTTTTAAAATAAAAATAAAATATTATTAAAAACAAGTAAATAATGTTAACTATATTAAAACACTCACAGTCCTAGGGGAAATCCTAACTGGTGATTGAAATAAAGTGAATTTGTAAAAATTGAGAGATCCAAGGTTCAAACCCCCCAGTTTATGGAGAGACCTCTAGTAGCTATGTGTCAGGCAGACACATTTCATTCACTCTCAAACATAAACAAAATATTTCAATGGTCATGCGAAGTAACAATATTTTATTTCAATTTCAGAGAGATAAAAATGTTTTGTGTTAAAAATCTTTTAATTACGGTGAAAGGTGCATTCTAGGTGATGTATTTGGTTAGTTTTTATATAAAGCCCCGGGGTAGCTCAAATTGTGATGGTCATGTAAAAGAAATATTATGTACATGAAAAAACAATGTCAGCTCTCTCTCTCTCTCTCTCTCTCTCTCTCTCTCTATATATATATATATATATATAATATATATATATCATAAATATATAAGTATATTTTTGTTAAAAATCTTTAATTACGGTGAGAGGTGCATTACAGGTTGATGTATTTGGTTTAGTTTTTTATATAAAGCCCTGGGGTAGCTCAAATTATGATGGTCATGTAAATGAAATATTATGTACATAACATGACAAAAACAATGTCAGCTATATATATATATATATATATATGATTATAGTTTTTTTATATAAAGCCCAAGGTAGCTCAAATTGTGATGGCCATGTAAATGAAGTATTATGTGTGAGGAGGTTCCGTGTTCAAATCTCCTTGATTCACTTGTGTGTGTGGAAGGGGCATACATAGTGGTAGTGGTTGGAATTGACTATGTGTCACTGAGTACAAGATTGACCTTCCTCTAAACAAACAAACAAACAAAAAGCATAATTTTATATAAACTTTAAAAATAAAGTAATTAAAAGTAAATAAAATCTTATATTTTCACGTTTTAGTATGAGAGGAAGATGTATATTTTTTCTGAAAAATATTTCAATACCAGACATAAATTATTGAAATATCCATCTTAATTAAATAAATTATTTGAATACCTATGTTAATTAATTTATTTCGATATCAACTTTATATATGTGTTAATCATAATAAAATATTTCAAAATCTAAAACAAGATGTTAGGAAACTTAAAAAAAGATCAATTACTATAAAAAAAAGGAATAATAAGAGATGTATAATTCATTTAATTCTTAAGATTAAATTGATATGTAAAATTAAAAAATTATTATTAATAAATAATTTTTAATAAATTAATAAACTAATATCATTATTTAAAATTTTATTTTTCAAAACTAGTCTTTTAATATAGTCGTTACTTTATAAATATTTGTTTTTAATATATTAATAAATTAATATCATAATTTAAATATTGTTGTTCAAATATAGCCGTTACTTGTAATTATGTCTATACATTGCTCTTTATTTAAGCCTTTTCCATGGTCTGCCTCTTCATTTGGTCCTGATGATGAACCACGCTTGTTGGTTCGAAACACATCGGCCAAAAAGTTCTCTTGTGTGATTTCTACCGAAAGACTTTGCTTAATTCATTATGGACCACAAAGCCTGAATACATAAATTCAATATAAATTAAAAATAAAATATTTTAATATCTTAGGTTAGGTAATATTTCAATGTGATATAGGTATATGGTTAAAATATTTCTAGTAGTCTTATTGTTTTACATTTTTCCCATTTTTCAAAATATATATTTGAGTGTGTGTGTGTAAAACTAGTATAGATCTATCTCAATCACCCATTTGATCAAGAAAAAAGCTAATAGGGTGTTGTCACCAAAATGACCCTCCTTAGAACTAGGTCTCCTATGAGGGCGTTGCTTTATGTTTCCTTTCCATTTGACTCCTTATCGTGCTTTTATGATTCAAAACGCTCCCTAAAATACAAAAAGGAAATCAATAAAGGGATTAGAACAAAAATAAATAGGGCTTGTAGCTAAGTGACATTAAAGAAATGCCATATTATAAATATATATATGAAATGCTTAATTATTATTTTGATTCTATATATGACATAAAAATTTAAAATACAAATAATTAGAATATTAAATAACACTAACTAGTATAGGTAGCTAAAACATAATTAAATTATTATTACTATAGCTAAAAACCATAAAAATAAGGAAACAATGTCCACGAAATAAGGAAACATTGTCCACAAAATGGGGGAATTAGATATACTCTGCTAATAAGGAAGGAGAAACAAACATTTAGGTTAGACAACATGCAAGATAGAGAAGGCAAGGAAAGAAAAAATAGAGTAGCAAACATAATTATTAAAGGGGTGAAAGACTATCGGAAAAATGAATGTACTCTTGACCTTGCAAGAGACTTCTTGAAAGACAAGTTGTTATGGCAAGGACAAATATTCCAAGCATGGAGGGTGGGTAAGTTTAACGGTGAGAGAGTCAGGCCCATAAAAGTCATCATGTCTAGCTTGTGTGATAAATATATCGTTCTAAGCAAGAAGCATCTCTTGAGGGGTTCTCGCTTTTTCCTAGAAGAAGATCTGACTGTAAGACAATAGGAGGAATGGAGGAGAGAAAATGTTAAAGGTTAGGGCAACAAGAGATGAAGGCAAGAGAGCAGACAACAAGAGGAAAGAAGGGAGGAAATGTTAAAGGTTAAGGCAATAAGAGATGAAGGCAAGAGAGCATGGATTTATGATAGCGCGATTTCGACCTCCTTCCAAAACATAGCAGCAAGATGGTAATAAAGAAGAGGAAACAAACTCTTCAACAGGAAATCAGGAAGCAAAGACTCAAATGCAAGTCTTTCATGTCAAAATAAATAGAAATCAAGTCATACCCAGGTCTCCTTAAGATTAGTTTGTTGAAACTGCAGAGGTTATCCTTGGAGACAAGAACCTGGGTTAGGGCCTATTGCGGAAGATAGAGACACAATTTGCCTCATAGAAACACATGAGCATGAAGGGTGAAAGACACCTCTGTTTGAAGGATACTGGAAGATGGCAGTGTGGAACAAGGCAGCAATGAATGGAAAAGGGCACGGGGGTATCATGGTTTTGGTGAGGGAGAAAGAAGGTCATCTCATTGAGTTAAAAAAAGAAGACTCAAATAAGTAATTCTTTTGGTTTAAAATATTAGAAAATGGAAACCACATCAGAATTACAGCATGCTATTTTGCGTCACAAGTTTCAAAAATCTAGAAAGGTAGAGGGCTTGACCATAAAGATCCATTTGTAGCCTTAAAAGTGGATATTGAAACATATTCTCAGCTAGGTGAAGGTCCTTTTAGTGGGTGATTTCAATGCTAGGACTGCAAGTGAGCAAGCTAGCATTATTTTCTATAAAGAAGATTGTGGCCCTATTTGGCTTACAGAAGAGAGTAATCATGAGTGGGAAAGAATTTCAGAGGACAAGGGCTGCAATCTCTTTGGTGAGCAATTGCTTACTCTAGGTGGGACCTTTGATTTAGTCATTTGTAAAGACTTGACTAGATGGGAAAAGTCTGGTAATTTCACTTGCCATACTTACAATGGAGCAAGTCTAGTAGATTATGTAATTTTCTCGCATGGTTTGTGTGAGAAAATGGAGGAAGTTTTGATTGGCGATCAACTATGGGACTTAAAATTAGATCACAATCCAACTTATTTAAGTTTCTATTGGAATGGAAATAACAATTAGAGTAAAAAATTCAGCATGTCCAACAAAATCTCCCACACATCATAATTCTTTTGAATCGACAAAACTGTAATACCTTGAAAATTATGCTAGAGAGGCTTTTCGAGAAGGAGAAAAACACAGTTCACGGCCTTGATAGTCATGAATTAACACATTTAATTCAATGCACACTTGCAGAGTGCAAAAGAGAACAAATTAAGAAGTCTGAAACAAATTGCTTTCTAGTTAATGCTTGGTTTGACGAGGAATGCAAAAAGACAAGGAGAATGTGGAAGGAGTCAAACAAGGATAACATAAAGCTTACAAGCAGTTATTAAGCAATAAAAAGGACCATTTCATGGTTTCAAGGAGGGAAGAACTAATCTTCCTTGGGAAAAATAATCCCAAATTATTTTGGAAGGACCTCCAACCGAGAAAGATACAAACTAGAAATAGTATTACAACTTCTGAATGGTTTGGCTATGCAAGACAACTCTATGAGTAGGATCCCAAGATTGACCCTCCCCCTTTGGTCAACACTTATATTGAACTCTTCACAGTGAAAGAGGTAGAGATGGTTATCAAGAAGTTGGGTGTTTGTAAAGAAAAAGACTTAGCTGAACTCCAAGTAGAATATCTAAAGTGGGGCTCAAAGATCCTTGCACCTCAAATTACAAAAATTTTCAACAACATCATACAACAGAGGCTCCCCACAAATTGGACAACTAGTCTAGAAATACCTCTTTTCAAGAGAAGAGACGTCAATAATCCCTCCAATTATAGGACCACCATGATAAACCCTTTGTTTGCAAAACTATTTGGAAGCATGCTAGAAAAATAAAATTAGCAAGTGGGCAGAAGAAAGAGATAAACATGCTAAAGGGAAATCATGTTTTATACCTAAACATTCCACAGTTGATCATGGTATAACTTTAAGGCACATCATTGAAAAAGTTTGGGAGAAAAATGAAGAAGTCTTTTGTTACTTTGTTGATTTAGAAAAGTGTTTGACACGGTTCCTAGGGATAAGCTTTGGCACAAAATGGAGGAATTTGGGGCTCCTAAACCTTTGACAGTAGTTGTGCATAGGTTGTATGAAGAGGTGAAAGTCAAATTAGAACTTCAACAGACATTTTTGAAAGTTTTAGAAGCGATATCGGGGTCAAGCAAGGCTACCCATTGTCTCCTACCCTATTTGATTTATATATCGACAAGCTTGAGGAGTGGTTAAATTCGCAGGGAGGTGATGGTATCTATTTGGGCAAGTTTGTTATAAGGTTTCTTTGGTATGTAGATGACCTTATTCTAATTGCTAAAGCGGCTCTTGGTTTGCAAGAACACTTACTATCCCTTGATAATTTATGTAGAAGTGTTGGGATGCAAGTCAATATCCGCAAAACGAAAGTAGTGGTTTTCTCTAAAAAAGAAAATGTAACCAACATAAGTTCTACTTTGAAGGCAACATTCTAGAAGAATTTGTGATTACAAATACCTCATAATTGACTTCAACAAAAATCTAATTTGGGATGGTTGTTGAAAGAAAAGAACTTTTGGGGTTGGAAAGCATTTTATGCTTTTCAAAATAGGTGGAGAGAGGCAGAGTTATGGGGCTGGAAAACCACTTAAAATCTTTTTGGGCTTCTAGTGATTCTGATGGTTCTCTATGGTTGTGAACTATGGGCCAACATTACATCTGACATGCAATGGAGACCAATTGAGAAAATTCAGAAGTGTTTGATTACAAACAAATTCAAAATTGAAAGTGCAGTTCCTTATACTATCTTGTTAAGTGAATTAAGGGTTGCTCCTATTGAAGCAATTTCTATGGTGCGAGTCATAAAGTATTTAAAAAAAAAAATTGAGCAAATGGAAGACAGTAGATGGCCTAAGGTTGTCTTTAATGGCAGATTGTGCAACAGAAGAAAAAAAAAACTTGGACGCAGCGAAATAACAAATGGTTTAGTAAATGAGGTATTTTCTTGAACACGTGTCCCATAAACACCAAAGAGATAAAATCTTTTGTTATGGATAAGTTCCACAAGCGCACTTGGGATAAGGAGCTAGGAAGAAAGAAAAAGTACTATATTGAAGTGTTTAATCCCACTCCTAATCATCAACCAAAAGCATACGTAGAGGCCAATATCTCTTGGAGAGCCAAAATTCTTATTGCTCATTTAAGGACTAATTCTCATAAGCTTCGTTGTGAAACAGGGTGTTGGGAAAGGCCAAAAGAAGTGTGAGAAGAAAGAGTATGCATTTTTTGTTCTTCCAAAAAAGTGGAAACAGAAAAATGTTTCATTTTAGAATTTGATGCCTTCAAAGACAACATGAAAAGTTATGCAGATATGCTGGAAGCTACCTCTTGGGATAATCTATTTAACGAGGGGTTTGTCGAGAAGCTAGGAGCATTTATTGTGAATCTCCATAGAAAAATGAGCTAATGATAGTGAAAAAGGGCTTCAAAAACTTTATATTAAGTTTTGAATAAAACCAATATTAAATATAAACATTATACTAAGTTTTCAATAAAACCATATTAAGTATAAATGTTATCGTATTAAATATGAGGCCCAACTCATTCGTACTAAGGTCATCAGGATAGAGAAGGGAGGTTAACTCACCACCACCTTACCACCCGATATGGAATAAACATCGTCCGATTAAATGAAGCTCACCGTTAAGTTTTCATTGCATCACAAATGGTCATTAAACCTCCCTCCAACTTTCCATGCGATGGGAAGTATCAACCATTGATTAAAGATGGCTCTCATCTCGAGACAATTACATGTTTGTTGGAAAGTTCAAAGACTTTATATGTAATTCTAAATTCAATTCAACTTTGTAATAGGTTTATGAAGTTGCGTAAAAAATTTAGGGTTTTGGATTTAACCTACCTCCACCTATGCATTTTATCCTATAATCTATAGGCCCCAAAACTTGATATTTTCTTATAGTTTGAAGGTATTTACAGTGTTTTACCATGGAGGAGAGAATGTTTTATGATTTTGTTGAAATTTTTAAAGGGTTTTACGATGGTTTACTATGAAAGCCACCATTATATTCATGAGAAATTAATTCTCGCATCTAAAAACAATTTGAGTGCATAGTTGAATGTGTTTTCGATATTCAGGGTTTATTTAAAACTTGTTTATTTCTTTGAAATTTTACCCTTGTGACAAAAATTGTGTAACTTAAAGATAAAGAGGATTTTTACTGCAAGAAATTTTCAAGAACCTGAGGTATGTGAATAAAGTTTGCATTTGATTTTTTCCTTAATAGTTTCATGAGAAAATTCAATGGATGAGGAAAAGTTACAGGTTTTGTCCATGTGTTTATTTATTTGTTGTTATTAATTCATAACTCATGTTTTATGTTATGCAGGTTATTCAGAAAGGATTATAATTTGGATAAACTACCTCCATGGAAGACTAATGAGCATGGAGTCCTAAGTCCAAAGTTAAAGGGAAAATTTGAAGTCTTAAACCATTTACAAGAGATGGGAAACTATTTTTAAATAAAACAGTTATGTAAAACAATTATTGAAATAGGCTAGGTGATTGGAGAGGGGGAAGAAGGTTAGGTGATTCGAAGAGAGAAGGTACTTGGCTATTATAAGCCTGTCTACGCTTCAGGCACATGCCATAACCTATTTTGTAACCTTTTATTATATAATTTGAATTTGACATTTCTGTGTTTTTGTTCTATTTCAATTTATGAACATGGGTTGAATTGAAATAGTGGTTTAGATAGTTGACATGATCAATTATATGAATTGATTTCATTATCTAATCTGATTGCCTCTGATATATACTATCAGAGGAAAATAGATATAACTAATTATAGGTTTTGTTGTTGATATAATTTCTAAATGCTTGACATTTATGTTTTGCTACAATATCTCATGTGAATATTATTTACAACAGTTGCATGTTCTTTTTGTTATTTTGATTTACAATCACAGAGAACTAGATTTGAGACTTGCCCTCATTTAGGAATTAGATCATTTGGTTTTCATTTTCCGATATCTATATTATCAACATAAATTCTAAATGATTAGTCATGAATTATTGATAACTGAAGATTGAACTTTCATTTACAATAATTCCTGTCTTAATTGTGATTGCAGATTTTTCTATCTCGTCCTTTATTTTGGCTAAATGTGTTTTATTTGTATGTCTTCTTTGTTCCCCAAAATCATGGAATTATGCTTTTAACAACGTAAACTTTGAAACATAACTGACACTGTTATCTGTTTCATAGAGATAGCAAAAAAGTGACCCGATTTGAAAAGGGGCGATCCAGAACACACATATTTTTTTAGAGCATAGTTTTTGGCACTTTAAATAACTGATATGATTACCCGTATCGTAGAGGTAGCAAAAAAGTGACTCCATTTTGAAAAGTGGTGATGCAGAATACACTTCCTTTTTTTCGGAGCATATTTTTGACACTTTAAATTTTCTTATGTATCAAATATAAAAATTTATTTTTAAATGTTAGTGATTGTCATGCTGATTTTGAAACATGTTGATGCAACACACATTTTTTTTAGATGACTTATTTTTTACACTTTAAAATTTATTATGTCCAATTTTTTTTTAAAATCATGATTACTTAATGAATTTTCAAGTTGTTTTATTTTTATTTATTTTTAATGTTGATTACTTAAAAAAAAAAAAAAAACAAACAAAACAAAACAAAACAAACAAAAAAAAAAAAAAAAAAAAAAACAACAACAATTATTTCATGACATAAAAGAATTTGGAAAAAAAAAAAACATAATTTAAAAAGGCTAAAAAATTAAGTTAAAAAAAAAAAAAAAAAAAAAAAAAACTATAAAAAGAATTAAAGTTAAAAATGAAAAACAAACTAGATTAAAAAAATAGAAAATTAACACAAAAAAACTACTAAAATTAAGATTAAAAAATATTTAAGAAAATAAAAATAATAAAACTCAAATTATAAAACAAAAAAAAAAAAAAAAAAATGAAAAAATTTAATATATATATATATATATATATATATATATATATATAATAAAAACAAAAAAAAAACTAAATTAAGAAAAAAATATATATGTTTGATTTAAAAAAAAATTTAACTTTTTTAATAAATAAATGTTTTTCATTTAAAATAAGAAAAGAAAAAAAAATGTGTATTTTTTTTTTCTGCGGTAGGTAAGCACTCATAGGAGATTTGAACGAGTGACCTATCACAAGGAGTGCCTTAACAGTGCACCCATTCACTGTCAATCCAAAGCCTCATAGGCAACATTTTTTATTTTTTTCAATAACAAGCATTTAATTTTTATTCCTTTTAAATAGGACTTTTTAGTTTTAAAGAAAAAATTAAAGTTTAATTAATTTATAAGCATTTTTTTTTTACCTTTTTAAATAAACTTAAAAAAAATTAAACAAATTAATTTTAAACAAATTAAAATTTAAATTTTTTTAAACAAATATTTTTTAATTTAAAAAAAAAATTAATTCATGCCCGACTGGCCCCGGTGGCACGACTATGGCAGAAGGGGTTGCATGCAGCGTTCCTTCGTCTAGGGTTGCACCACCACGGGCAGCCATGCAGAGGGGGGATCGCGCCACCTCCACGCGGCCGCCCGTGTGATGCGGACTTTGACGGAGGAGGCTGCCATGCAGCTCCTCCGCCCACGGTCGTGCCACCGCTGGTAGTCAGGCGTGAATCAATTTTTTTTAATTAAAAAATATTTGTTTAAAAAAAATTAAAAGGTTATTTAATAAAAAATGGTTAATAAATTTTTTATTTTGTTTTAGATAAAAAATATTTGTTTTTAAAATGGTTTTGAAATTTTTTTTTTTAAATAAAAAATTTAAATGTTTTTTATTTCTCTATTATATATATATATTATATAAATTTGAAAATACATATATAATTTTTTACTTTTTCTTTTTTTAATTGAGTATATTTTTGTTTTTTAAAGTTTTTTTAAATGTTTTATCTTAATTTTAGTAGTTTATTATTTTTATTTTGTTAATTTCTATTTATTTTATTTTGTTTTTGTTAATGTTTTTTTTGTTTAATTTTTACTTATTTAATTTTATAGTTCTTTTATTTATTTTCCCCATTTTTGTTTTGTTTTTTTTTGTTTGTTTTTTTTTTCCAATTTTTTTTTATGGCTTACAAGATAATTTTTTCTACATTTTTTTAAAAATATGTTTTTCTTTTTTTTGTTTATTGATAAATGGGTGAATCCTGAAAATCACGCTTACCCTGTGGTTGAGAGGCCACGACTCAGGGGCATCTAAGCCGTCAAAGCCACCCGGGAATCGCACCCGGCCTGAGCCGCACCAACGGAAACCACGCTGGATTTGTGGTATCGACGAGACTAGAACCTGTGACCTTTGCTTATGGAGCGCCTTAATAGTGCGCTCCTTCACCGACTGTTCTAAATCTCTTTGATTAAAATATGTTTTTCTTACTACTTTTTTTTTTTTGTAAATTTGTCTACTCCTATTATTATACAAAAAAGTTTACAGCGAGGCAGGCCTCGAAAAATCTCTCCATACTGACTATGGATTGAGCAGTGGACTTACATTAGAGGGAAAAACTTCCCTGAGAACTGACTTGACGAAAAAATAACCAGGAACTGACCGACAGACTTTTGGAAGCTGACTCGACCCATCTATACCAAAAACTACCCATAATGTATTACAAACAGAGGTAGAACCTTGCTGAGTCCAAGCATGGACTGAATTGAAAACAGACTTAAACCCGAGCATAGTTAAACAAGACAATAACCTTATCAAAACCACCAAGCGAAGAAGGCGGAGACTTGAAACCAGCATGTGTACAGTGGTGTGCCATGGAGGAGACTTCCTGTTACGTTTATTGGACCAAAAAAGAATCGAAGGCGAGCTCATACGTCCACGGAGGTAGAGGGTTGCTCCTCAACTATCATGCACCCATACTGCTCTGAGGCGCTAGAGTTTGACTGTAGAACTGCATCTTTGGCTGGCTCACTTGGACCCGCAACTGCTCAAGGGTTCTCCGCAGGCTGAATTCCTTGGCATTGGACAGGAGTGGGCTGCCTATGCTCCGAAGAGGCTCCGGGTTGAGCCGAATTCTCACACTTTTCAATCTTGATGGAAACAATAAGGGAGGAATTGGACAGGGTACAGGGGATTCGAAAGAAGGTGGTGGGATGAGCGTTGTGCGCGCAATCCGCAATACGAGCCTTCCCTCTACCTCTTCCCCTGCCTCTCTTGGTAGCTGGGGATCCAATTTCTTCTGAGGAAGGGTCTGTGGTATTGGAGGAGCGATGTTGGACAACCCTTCCTCTAGAACCACCCCGAGACCCTCCCCTTCTGCTGATGAGACGGAGTCGCTCACGCGGCATGCTGAAGACCCAGGTGAGGTGACGCTGGAGCCAGGATAGCACTGAGAGCGGAGGCACAATGAACCAAGAGGGCGCAAAGAGTAGAGGCACAGTGAGCGGAGGCACAATGAGCCAAGAAGGCATAGCGAGCGAAGGCACAATGAGTGAAGGCACCGAGAGCCACCGAGGAAAGGCGATAGATGCACAGACGGGCGAGGAAATATAACTCAGGGAGCAACCATAACAAAAGGGAGAACAGATGCGAGTAAGCCTGTGATGGAGGCCGAGACCCCAAGAGGCAGAGACAGAGACCCGCTGTGCTGAAGGTCGGGACCTCGACTGAGACCGAGGTCAAGTCCCCAGATCAACCAAAGGCCAAGACACCAAATGCAGCAGATGGCAAGACCTCAAATGCAACAGAGCTGAATTGCTCGTCCATGCCAGCTGAGGCGAGCTCTTATAATGGCGCATTGAGGCACCCAAAGCCATCACCATAACCCAACAGAGGATCTGAAACCAAATCGTCGGAGAAACGAGCCGCAGGAGCTCCATCGTGCTACAGACGGCAGACTGCAGAGTGAAGTTAATGGCAGCATTTAATATAACCTTGCGGGGATGGCTTGCCGTCCTGTTAACCATACAAGTGGCAGGTCTGGGCTACCAATTGCCCAGTGGGAACGCCGCCCTTGTACCACGCCTTAAATTAATCACCCGCAGCTGGGAGTTTTTCTTACTACTTATTTGTTTAATAATTTTTATTTCTTTTTAGTTTTTTAATTCTTTATATTTTATAGGTTAATTTTATTTTTTTTAATAGTTTTATGATTTCTTTTTTGGTCTTTTTTTATATATTTGATTTGTTTTGTTTTTTTAATTTTATGTTTTGTTTTTAATATATATTTTAATTTATGTTTTGTTATTTTTTTATACCTTTTTGTTTTGTGTTTTTTCATTATTATTATTATTTTTTTTTTTTTTAATTTTAATGTTTTCGAAGTCATGATAAAATCTTTTACGCCATTATTTTGAAATGTTGAAAATTTGCCCTTTTACAATTTTCGTTTTGAGGGTGTGTTTTGCAAAGTCTTATTCGAATATCAACACTTTTTGTTTTGAGGGTGTTTTTTGGACAATTTTTGCACAAAAATTTGGTTTTCACCGCCATTTTTAGAACATCTTGAAAATTTACCCTAGAAAAAAAAATGTTATTCCAGCATCAACACATTTTGTTTTTAGCATTGTTTTTTATGTTTTTACAGGGTTTTTTTGCCAAAGTTCCTGTTTTGAGTTTATAGTTCCCGTTTCAAAGTTTACATTGTTTTTTCTATTAGCAATGCCAATCACGATATTTACTATTAACTGCTTTTGTTTACAAATTTGAACAGAATTATGAATATGCTTGCACCCGATGCACATGTTATGTTTTAATTTTGTTGAACAATTTTTACGTTAATATTTTCTTGTTTTTACCCTTTCTTTCTTTTCTTTTCTTTTCATTAACTTTTCATTTATCTCATATGCTTATATATCAAAATATGTGAACCATATTATGTAGTGACTTGATCACAGTTGCCTATTTGCAACTTGTTAGCTCTGCTATGTAACGTTGATTTTCTAAGGTTAAAGAGGATCATGGTCCATTTGGTTATGATCAAAGGGAGGCTCTCATTGTTCGTTGTTTCCTTTCTTCCTTCATCTCTCTCTTCTCTAAACCCTCCTCATTCCCTGAATAAGCCTTTCGAAACCCAAAAAAGCCCCTTTTGGCCTTAAGCCCCGAGCGCAAAACCACAAACCCACCATAGAACCTCACCAATATGACCTCGCGCGCTCATAAACCCCTCACTGAATCCCCACCGTTGATCAGTCCCCACCAATCCAACAGCTCTCATCGAGCCCGATAAAGTGACCCACTTGATCAGTTCCCACCGTCCAATCATCTCCATAAAGATTCGACGGCATTCGCTCTTATCACGCCAATAACTTGATCGAATGATAGCGCGCGATGAGAGCGGTTTTTCTCTCTCATCCGCCGCTAAGTGTTGATCACCGAATGGAATTGCGCGACTTCGGGCTTTTACCGCTTAATGCCCGAAAGTGGTGCGATGAATACCATTACCACCCGACCAAACCACTCCCGCCCATTAAATGACTGTGTAGCTCTGTAGCCCAATCACCATCCAATCAATCTACTAAAGATCCGACGGCCCCGATTCACCCTGCTCTCACCTCAGCCGATAGCCTCCATCTAGTCATCTCCGTTGTTCACTTTCTCAATCCAATGGCCACCCTTCTCTCTCATCCTTACTATCCGTTTTCCATGCATCCAATGTCCTTGACCACTTCGTTTCCCAAAGAAGGAAATGACCAACTTGCCAGTACCAGTCACAGTCAGTCCCCAACAACCATATTTAATAGACAACATGGCCAAAGCGGAAAAGGACGAAGCATGACCCTGTAACTGAATTTATCAGTTATGGAACTCCACTGATACGAGCACTCTAACAACCTAAAAGGATGGCACAACACCTAAGCAGATTGGATTTACCCACTGAAGCAAGCAAACACGTTCTGAGACTCCATCAGGCAGTTAAATGCAGTTGGTGGTCAATTATGACCCCTCCATACCTAAATTTCCAAGTGCCCTTGTAGTGTAAATCTATAAATACCTAGAAACAAGATGTAATCAAGGTTGCCATTTGATGCAAGGTTCAACTTTTGGAGACTATAGATATTTTGTCACTTGTAGCGTCTCGTCTTCATTTTCAACTAATACAAGCTTCTTTTGTTGTTAACTATTCACTTTCCATTTCCCTTAGTTCCAAGCTTGTACCTGATATGTTGTGTTCTTGAGCTCTTGATGTTTAGCACTAGATAACTGTCATTTTATCTCTGTGTTAACATCTTGTATGCATCATTGAATAGGTTGCCCAGTTTTCATTCTATTAAATGTAGGAGAGCTGTCATCCCGTCTTTGCATTAATAGATTAGATTTATAGGTTTCTTTACTCGTTGCAGCTAGCCATCACATGGTCTTGTGCATCTGCTGGTGTGGTCAGTATTCTCCATATTCATCGAACATCTAAAACTGTGACCATTGGTGGTCAAAGCCTTGTAGTCTGAGGGTGTTCACGCATGTCTGGAGTGAAACAAAGTAGAAGTGGTTATCTGGCTTGAACCAAACCATCATTCCTTCCATTCAACCTGCAACAATAGTTGAATTTATATGTTACCAGGCATCTTCGAGCTACAACCTAGGAGAGTTTCTTGGAATCCTAACATTAATTAGCGCCGCTGCCAGTGAGAGGAGATTGAAGCTTAGCTTCCCTGGGAGAACGACATAGATCTAGCTTTGATGACAGACAAAGTCTGGACACTTTTTTGGTTGTAATCATCTATCTAGTGACTCTACTAGAGGATGAACCTTTTGGCGACTCCACATCACAGTTCTAGCTCAGTTTGTGAGGCATACTCGGAGAAATCCTCAGAAATCACCAGCTGACCCAGTGCTTGACCCTGAGAAGATTTTCAAGCAAAGCAAGACATCACGAAAAGGAGCATCAAGATCAGGTAATCATAAACAATCTTATGTATCTATGCAAGAAAGGCTTGTGAGTGAGCATGCACATGTTGAAAATATAGAGCCTAGCACTATCAGTGAAGAAATACTCTCATAGATTCATAAAGCTCCTTGTTCAATAAGTTCTCCTTTGGATCTCAGTCCAAAGGAAACCTCCCCTCTATTCCATCACATTCCTTTAGCCCTATTAGTCATTTCTCAACTCCCTACCTTCCAAACTACGAGTATCCTTCCCTCTACCCCAGTCATGGCAGGCCCATAAGCACCTACCAAAATGGAAAGAATCATAGCTGCTAGGTATGGACCCTTGGTTCTGCCTGTTCCTTTGAATGCCATGCATGCATGAGAGTATCAGAAGTACACACCTAAGTTCACTGGTACACAGGGAGTAACAGCTGAAGAACATCTTGAGTCTTTTTATAGCTATGCTGATAACCTAGATATCAGTGAAAATGATGTGTGGATGAGAGTGTTTGTCCAAAGCCTTGATGGAGAGGCAAGAAAGTGGTTCAGAGAGCTTACCTAGGTCTATAGCAAACATTGAGGCATTAGACTATGTGTTTTTAAAGCATTAGGGAGATATGAAAGATCTGCTATATTACCATACCGAGTTTGGAAACCTCAAAAGGGAAAATGGGGAATCATTGTCTGATTTTAATAAGTGGTTCAATCATATGTATAACAAGATACCAGCTGAAGTAAAGCTTACCCTCACCTCTGCAAAACTCACCTATGCCAATGCCTTTGATTCTGATTTCTGCCTGCTATTAAGAGAAAGAAGATGTGCCACTCTAGCTGAAATGCAAGATGCAGCCTTGGAAGTGGAATCCAATATCATGGTTGCAGAGAAACTCAAAGGACATGCTGATAGAAGGAGACAGAGAGGTGAGGCTTCTTCTTCCTCTGCTTCATCTTCAGAACCCAAATTAAATAAAATGATAGAGTCATTGGCCACTGAAATATCCAAATTGAAGGTTGAACAGAGTTTTTGGAAGGCAAGGCTGCCTAATAAATTTGCTCCTAGAAATCCCAATCCATTCAGAAGAGCAAATGAAGAACAAAGAGGGGTAAAGAGGCTAGTGAAGAACAAAGGGTTAAGGCTTCTTTCCATAACATAGTCATGGAGGAGGAACAATTTGATGAAGAGGATGAGATTCATTGCATGGAGGACAAGGGCAATGCTACCTTTTTGACATTGGCCGCCTACAAAGAATCATTACTCAAGGACCAGATCAGTCAAGAGTGGGACAGAGAAGCTGTTCTGTAGACTGAAGACCAGGAAAGATATAACTTGAGGTCAAGAATGAGTAATGTCAAAGAGAATTCTGTCCAAATAATTGTTGTCCCCACAGAGCAGTAGATCAACAATTAGAGGAAACCAGCCGCTGATCCCATCATCCTCAAAGCACTAGCTCAAGAGGTAAGAGGCCCTAACAAGTCCCTTTCCCCTTTCAGTTTTGAATCAAAAGTCCATAAGTTGAAAATATCTGTACCTCTGATAGAACTCGTAAAGAGTGAGGTCTTTAGAAATCCTATCCTTGATGCCCTTGAGTTGAAAGCCACACAAGCATCCACTAACTATGTGAATTTACAATATGACAAGCCTGCAGTTGTGCTGAGCCCAATGACCGAACCTGTTGATAACAATTCTCCATCATTTTATGTCTCCTTGACCATCCATGACAAAATCCTACACAACTGTCTGCTGGACACAGGTGCCAGTCACAATCTGATGCCCAAAGCTGTCATGGAAGAGTTAGGCCTTGACATCACTAGACCTTATCATGACCTATTCTCCTTTGATTCAAGGAAGGTGAAATGTCTGGGGCTAATCAAAGATTTGGCTATCACCCTGACTCAGTTGCCCATGAAGAGCATGATGATGGATATTGTAGTAGCAGATGTTCCCCCTAAGTTTGGCATGCTACTTTCTAGAGGGTGGATTAAGAGATTGGGTGGGACATTAAAAAATGACTTATCTTATGCCACTATCCCAGGGTTTGGAGGAGAGAGCAGGAGACTATACAGGGAAGCCCAGCTAGCCTATATCATCAGTGATGAGAAGAATCCCTCTAATCATCCTATTTACGTGGTGGACACTAATTTTGGAGCATGTATTCTCCAAATTGAAGAATCCCAGTGGGCCTCGATGCAGGTCAAGAAACTAGTAGGCCAGGCCATGAAAGAGAAAGGGACACAAGCTTGGGACATGTTCTTCAATGGAGCCTGTTCAAAGGAAACTGTAGGACCAGGAGTGGTGCTTGTGTCTCCAAAGCAAGAGAGCACACATCTGTCTTTAGCAAAATATGAAGCTATGATATTGGGCTTAAACGCTACCAAAGATAGAGGAATCAAAGACATAAAGGTGTTTGGAGATGTTGATCTCATGATTCAACAAGTGAACAAAACCTTCCAAGCAAGGCACCCAAGGCTGAAGGCATACAGAGATGAGGTATGGAGACTCAAAGAATCTTTTGACAACTTTTGTATCTCATATATTCCTAGAGTCAAAAATCAACTTGCCGATTCCCTTGTTGTGCCCGCTAGCATGTTCACCCCTCCCATGCCCCCTAAGTTGGTTTATGAAGTCCAGGTAAAATATAGACCATCCTTTCCTGATAATGTCCAACAATGGAAGATCTTTGAGGATGATGATGAAGTAAATAGGTTTCTGCAAGTCATTGATGAATTCTCTGAAATGTAAATTGATCAAGAGAATGAAACCTTGGAAGAATGTCCCCATCCCTAGCTAAAGAACAAAATTGTCCAAGACAATATTGTTCAGTTGCCTAGCAATCATATACCTAAAGGTCGAGTGCCTCTAGAGAAGCTGTTTGACCATAATGAAGTGCCTCATAAGGTTGCCCAAAAAGAAGACTAGACTACAGTCCATAGACATAATATAGGGAGTCCAGATAATCCAAAGTATATAAATTTGTCCGCCCATTTGTCTGTTGCCCAAAGTTCTGAGTACTGCACCTTAATGAAGCAATTTGCTGATGTCTTTGCCTGGGAATACAATGACCTCAAAACTTATGACAAAAATATCATCCAGCATAAGATCCCCTTGGAGAAAGACACCATCCATTTTAAGCAGAATATGAGGCCCATAAATCCTTTGCTCCTCCATCTGATTGAAAAATAAATCAAGAAGTTGTTGGATGCCAAAATCATAGTCCCCCCTTGAGATATTCAAAATGGGTAGCCAACTTGCTAGTGGTGAGGAAGAAAAGTGGAGAAATCAGACTGTGGGTTGATTTCAGGAACCTGAACAAATGCTCTAAGAAAGACAATTATCCCCTGCCAAAGATGGATCATTTTCTGCAGAAAGTCTAAGGAGCCAAAGTGATGTCTTTCCTAGACGAATTTTCAGGGTATAACCAAATTGTTGTACATCCAGATGACCAAGAAAAGACTACTTTCACCACTCCTTGGGGCACTTTTATGTATTCCAAGATGCCTTTTGGGATAATGATTGGGGCACTTTTATGTATTCCAAGATGCCTTTTGGGATAATGAATGTTAGATCCACCTTTCAGAGAGCTATGGGTATAGCATTTGTAGGAGAGAAGGATAAGTTCATCCTTGTCTACTTGGATGACATAACAGTATACTCTAGCAGCCACCAGGATCATTTGCAGCATTTGAAGAAAGTGTTTCTGAAGTGCAGAAGGTTTGGGATATCAGTGAATCCTAAAAAGTCACAATTTTCTTTAGAGGAGGGCAAGCTTCTTGGACACATTGTTTCTGTTGCAGGTGTCAAAATTGACCTAGAAAGAGTGAAAGCCATACAGACCTTGTCTGTACCGAGATAAAAAAAGGACATACATTCCTTTCTGGGCAAAATAAATTTTGTAAGGAGGTTTATTCCTAATTTTGCAGAATTGGTAAAGCACATCACCTCCATGTTGAAAAAGGGATCAGAGATCAAATGGACTGATGCAGCATGAAGGTCTTTTGAAGACATAAAAAGAGTTATTATGGAAGCTCACACTTTGATCAACCCAGATTATAGCAAGGAATTCCATATATTCTCCTTTGCTTCCAGTGAAACCCTGGCAGTAGTGTTATTACAGAAATATGATGAGGGTTCAGAGCATCCAGTGGCATTCTTTAGCAAAACATTAAGGGATGTTGAACTAAGGTATGATATTATCGAAAAGTAGGCTTATGCTCTTATCAAATATTTAAAAGCTTTTCGGGTATACATTCTACACTCCAAGGTAATTGCGTATGTGCCCTCAGCTTCAGTAAAAGATGTCCTAACACAGCTAGATGTTAATGGAAGAAGGGCTAAATGGATTACAAAGCTTATCGAGTTCAACATAGAGTTGAAGCCCACCAAGCTTGTCAGAGGTCAGGGCCTTGCCAAGCTAATGGCTAAAGAAAATTGCAGGATGTTGGACATGAATTCAATAAGCACAAACTCAAATGATAGACAAATAGGGGAAGAAACAGTTGAACCAGGGTAGAATCAACCATTGGCTGAAAATCTAGCTTCTTGTGAATGGTATTCTACAATAGCTCAATTTTTGCTGAAGTTAGAAGTTCCTCTAGGTCTTAGTTCAAGCCAAACTAGGACTGTTAAGCTCAGGGCAGCCAAGTTCTGTGTCCATGAAAATTTTCTCTATTGGAGGGATCCATTTGGAATCCTTTTGAGATGTCTGGATAAGGAACAATCTATGGAGGTCATGCATCAGTTTCATTCCAACATCTGTGGAGGACATCACTACTAGAAAACCACGGCCCACAAAATCCTCAGAGCTGGGTATTACTGGCCCACTTTTTTTTCTGATGTCTTTTCATTTGTAAAATCTTGTGACAAGTGCCAGAGGTTTGAAGGAAAACAACAGTTGAATTCCTTACCCTTGAAGCCAATATGTGCTAGTGGCCCTTTTCAGCAGTGAGGTTTGGATTTTATAGGAGAAATTAATCCACATTCTAGTGGCCAGCACAGATGGATCTTAGTAGCCACTGACTACTTCACTAAATGGATTGGGGCCATCCCTACTAGGAAAGCTGATCGCCATGTGGTCATGAAGTTCTTGACAGAAAACATATTCACCAGGTTTGGTTGTCCACACAAATTGGTTATAGAAAATGTAGCAGTCTTCAGGGCAAAAGAGTTGGTGGACATGTGTGACTCAATGGGCATTAAGCTAGTACATTCCACCTCATATTACCCTCAAGGTAATGGTCTAGTAGAATCATCCAACAATAGCCTGATAAGGATAATCAAAAAGCTGCTAGAAGAAAACAAAAGGAACTAGGATTCCAAGCTGAAGTTCGCATTGTGGGCTGACAGGGTAACCACCAAGAAGTCCATAGGGAATTCTCCATTCAAGTTGGTATATGGCACTGAGGTTGTATTCCCAATCCAATTGACCCTCCCTGTGGCCAAATTCTTGTAGGAAGAGTAGAATGAGGAAAATGACATGGCAAAAAGAATCAATGACTTGGTTGAAGTGCATCAAATCAAGGATCAACTGATTGAAAATTCTGTGGCACATCAAAAGAGAATCAAGGAAGCCTTTGACAGAAAGACAAAGACGGACAATTTTCAAGTTGGAGACTTGGTGCTTAAATGGGATGCACTGAAGGAAAAGAAAGGAAATCATGGGAAGTTCGATGCTCTAATTGGACCTTTTATCATTGCTCAAATCAAGGGGAACAACACTTTCATATTGCAAAGCATGGAAGGAGAAACAATTTTTGATGGTCCAGTAAATGGGCAGTTTTTGAAAAACTATGTTGTTTAAGGCCTTCAGGCCTCAACATTGTAAATATGTTTTTTTTACAAGTTTTAGTTTAGGCATAATTAGACTCCATGCCCAATGGGACACCAGGTATTGCTAATTGTGTTTTGTATGAAAGGTAATGGTCTACGGTTCTTGAGCCCTCACAGGGAGGATCTCATCCCCAGAAGGAGCTAGTGTAGCTCTGCTATGTAATGCTGATTTTCTAAGGTTAGAGAGGATCATGGTCCATCTGGTTATGATCAAAGGGAGGCTCTCATTGTTCACTGTTTCCTTTCTTCCTTCAACTCTCTCTTCTCTAAACCCTCCTCATTTCTTGAATAAGCCTTCTGAAACACAACAAAGCCCCTTTTGGCCTTAAGCCCCAAGCGCAAAACTACAAACCCACCATAGAACCTCACTGTTGGGTTGTGTTATATTCTTTCCATGACTAACCTACGTAGTGAGCCGGGGGGT
>APFE031507819.1:8683-21410 GCA_000404065.3 Pinus taeda
TGGTAGTCTCGGTCTTGAGATCCAGTGGGAAATCTCTGTGTATATGTGTTTTATGTGTTATGCTCTCGCATTTTTATTTTTCTTGTGATTTAGAATTCGTATGCAGGTAATTTCTGTACGGGGTTAAAACCTACAGAAACAAAGATGAATAAGCTCAAAGAAAAGGTGACAAGCTTGGAAATTGATTACAAGCTTGCCAAAATCATGCACAAAGAAGAAGTGCAAAAAGATGCCAGGATGAGTGAGAGATTGAAAGCCATGGAGAAGGACCTAAGATTGAAAGAACCCCTTTGGTAGGCCAAGGAACTGTTATTTTTGAACAGATAGATTTAATAAAGATGGCTACAGAGGCCATCCAAAGAGTAAAAGAAGAATTATAAGAAATGCCCAAAGATGCTACTAGAATTATCGAGTTCCTTAACAGTAAGAATAAGTATGAGCTTCAGGAATTGGAAATAGATGAAAAAACAGAGACAACTTTGGAGATGAGAAAAGTCCTCTCCAAGAGAAACTTAATGCTAAACCTAGAGGACAAGTGTCAGAATATGCAAGTAGCCATTGGCAGATTTATGGCTAAGTTTCAAATGTTGAGAGAGAAAGGGTTACCTAGTCCCTTCACAATAAATGACAAGCTCATGACACAAAAAGATTACAACAGCAAAATCAAAGAGCTAGCAAAAGAACAAGTCAATACATCATCAATCAAGGCATTGCCAACAAGAAAAGTACTTTATCAGACATTTGAAACCTTGTTTTACCTCCAGCATGAGGTAAAACACTTGTTTACCAATAAGCCTACTTTTATCAAGTACACCGAGGCAGATGAAATATATAGGAGGATGCTAAAAATCCAATTACCTGATGCCAAAGTATGGGAGAAATTAACTGATTTACTGTAAGAAATATGCAGTAAAAAGGTTACAGTACAGTAAAAGTAAAACGACCAGGTAAAAAGATGAAGACAGATTAGCAGAGTTAAAGTGTATCAGTGTCAAAGTGTATCAGATGAAAGCCTAAAGTAAATGAAGCTTCCAGCGTGAAAGATCAAATAACAAAGCAGCATAAAGGGCTAAAATCAAACCATAAAAGCCAACAGTACCAAAATAAAAGGGACATCATGAAACAATTCAATAACTATCTCTATCTTCTTGCAAGAAGATATTTTTATTTCCTAGATTAAATCTCAAATTAGTTTGAGATATTTTGTAATAAATTTTTGTATAAATACTTCACAATTCGAAGTATGTAGGGTGGATTCTATTATACATTTCTATATACTTTTTGATCAAGAAGAACTAGAAGGTTATTGTATGAGTTGATGAACCAACAAGCTAGATTGATTAATAAAGATCAGACTGTTCCAAGGATTCATGTGTTGAGCGAATATTAGACAAGTATTTTCACGTGTCTTTGTCATTTTCTCAAAGTTATTCATAATCTTATATGTGTTTCAATCTAAATGCTATAACTGGAGATATATTTTAGAACTTGTTTAAATCACACTTTGTTTTAACAATTAAGCATTTGAATGTTTTCTTATGATATTTAAATTAAATAATTCTTAATTACTCCTTAGTTTAAATTGATTTCATAAATAATCCAGATTAAAGGATTCTTAATTTCCCTTTGATTTCGATTACCCCTGCCTTCCTCATTCATTATCCGGGTTTGAGAACCCTTAACTGCTCTCTCACCCTGAGTGAAACTCTTTCACTCCTCTATCTCAAACACCTGAAATACACTCTGCTATCTTTCCCTTGGAACATCCCCTTTAGTGAGTTTATCCAGCCTTGTTTCCTTATCAGTTGACTCCATAGCCCAATGGTCTGAAAGACATCAATCTATCCATCTGTTTAAAAGACCCCACCACCTAATTTCAAACAAAATCAAAACCCCTTGACCAATCATATCTAGCCTAAAACATCTTAACTAAAACAAAGTGAAATCTTAAAGAGAGAGCCCTCTTTGAGCATTAGGAAGGCTAGGTCCTGGTCTCCAAAAGTGGATAGTGGTTACCTTTGATTTTTCCTTTTTATTACTTCAAAGGAATTATCATAGTGATAACATGCCACATACCATCAGAAACATACTTTTGAGGAAAATCCAATGACATGGGTCTCCAAGCCAACCTCAAGGATTTACCACTTCAAAGACCCTCGAAAAAGTCGGGTTATGTCCTCAATCTAGGGAACCCAAACCCGAGGACCTTGGTTTTCAACCATCCAATTGTGGAGCTACCAACATGATATAATTCAGATAGTTATAGGAAGCCTTCATTGTCAAGTTGACATCAATGACAGGTGTTTCAGTCAAAGTCAAACCCGGGCAAACTCCATGGGTTGACATCAATGACAACACCATCCAACAAGATCTCGATGGTTTGATCCCAAGTTTATTAATGCTTATACTTCATCAATCTCTTATGTTTTCACATAATTACAAACTTCAAGCAAGCTCACTTATCTTCCATGTATGTAGATATGCATAAAACTAATCACTTATATTTTTTTTGTTTTTTATTTTTGCAAGCATCTTTCAACAAATTCATGGAAGTAGGGGTTGTAAGTGTGGGAGAATTCTTTATGATATTGAAGGAAAAAAGGAACTTGGAATTTGCACTAACAATAAAGTATAGGCATAGGCTATCCTCCAAAGATTAAAATCATCATTATCTCATTCAATTTACTCCATAATAGTTTTAGGACATTATTTAATCATAATTTGAATTCGATCAATGTAGAAAACTCTTAGACCAAACAATTAGAAACTTGCTTTCATCCTTTTCAAAATAGCATATGAAGTGACATTATTTCAAAAAATCAATTTCTTCTAGGTTCTAAGAATGAAAAATGTGGAATCAAACCAATTGGCGAATGAAGCATTAAGGAATAAAATGAGGTGTTAATGCTTAATGGCTCATTGATTTACCAAACCATCACTTAGAATAGTGGATCAATCAACTACAACCACACCATATATATGAAGGCACATGTTTACTGTGAGGTAGCTCACATTCCCAGGTGATAGTTGAATGTTAGTTTTTCTTTGCTAATATCAACTCCATGTTTATAAAAATATGCTTGTCAATTGCTTCATGTGCATGGTTTCCTTATGGTGTTTGTGATTCAAAGCAGGTAAATTTATGTCAAGTTTTATGTGACATTCATAAGAAAAATAACATAAAAATAAAGCGCAGAACAACAACAAGTAAATGAACAACAAACCATCAAGAATAACACTTAACACAATGTTTTGATAAAGGAGTTCACCCCTCCTAGGCTATATCTCCTTGGTCTAGCTTCCATGGCTTGGGCCTCCGTATTTGATCAAAATGGAAAAAAGTACAGTTTACAATGCTCTACAGCTCCTGAAACCTGCTTCATTAGACTCAGAGCATCCAAAAACCCCTAAGATGACTCTCTAAACTCCTCAATTGGACTCTGACTGATCTAGGCTTGAACTCCTCTCCTGGTGGCCCTAGGGTTCCTTAAACTTCAACGTGGGAATATCACATACAAAAGTGCCTCTCTACATCTGAAACCTATTCCATTGTGTTAAGAGCCTCTCAATCATCTAGGAACACCTTTTCTTGATCCTCATTTGGTCGAATTTTCCCCAAGTTATGAGAGAAACAATTTTCTCCTAGTAAACCTCCACTAAAACTGGAGGAACTCCAGTGAACTTTGCTAATTTTGGAGTTAAGGTCAAATTTGGGGGCACCGCCAAAAACATCGTCGAAATTAACTCAAGTTTAATTAATTACTAAATCGTGATTAGTGCTAATCGCGCGGATTAAAGCCTGACTGTTAGCGCTAACCCTGGCGGTTTAGGCGAAGGTATCACATGCCTCACATTAAATGTTAATTATCCGCCAGTTTCAACTGACCGCCACCTTAACCTTAACATTAACCGTCAGAGTTTAATGCGTTCACATGTATGCGGTGAGTGTTATGTGTTGTCCGTCAGTTGTTAACCATAACGTCCCGCCGGAGCATTCACATGGATTACACTAATTGTCGGGGTCGTGGTTTATGTTGGAGCCGCCGGATGTTACGTTAATTGTTTGCCACAATAGTGTTCACATGGAGGGCTGGCCTGCGGGCTGACCCTCCGAATTGCCAATCTTAAAACAAACAAACCATAAATATGTATGTCATGCTATAAATGTTAAGTAACACAGTTAGCGGAAATAGTATGTCGTTTGGATTTTGGACTGGAGGTCGTGGGTTTGAATCCCGACACCTCAATAAAAACCTTTAACATATACCATTGTAGGGGCACGTCGTGACCTCTCAGCTTGCCACATGTCACCTTCCCATTGGTTCTTCCATAACCAATCATAAGGTGCCACAACACCAAGCTGCAAACCAATCTGCTGCAAACCAATCAAATTGTGACACTAGGCGATCCCTCATTTGGCGTTGACCCCATTGACTTGCACAATCACCTACCCTATCATCTACCACGTCAGCAATACGATTGTTGACTAGGCAGTGCGTGCAATTTCCAATCAAATTGTGACACTAGGCGATCCCTCATTTGGCGTTGACCCCGTTGACTTGAACAGTCACCTACCCTATCATCTGCCATGTCAGTAATACGATTGCTGACTAGGCAGTGCATGCATTTTTTTTACTATTTGGTGAAACGGTCAGTGGACTCTAACTTCCTCATACGAACTCCGTTTTGAATGAAATGAGTTGCATTGGGATCGTATCGCCGAGATGGATGCGATCATTCAGCTTTTGAGTGATTCCGATCACTTTGATTTTTAAATTAATTCTTGATCTCTAATCACCAGGGCCTTGTAGTGATCATACTATTTCTCCTCTTATGCATGGTTAAGCAACTACATAATGACATAATTAAATACTTTAGAGTTAAATGCTTCCATGCAAGTGGTATAATGGCACTCTTTAGAGTATTTGGTGGATTTGTGTCGTGATGCTCACTTGTGCTTTACCAATCAAGATGACAAACCCAAATTTTAGGCTCTCAAAAAATCCAATAGGGTTATGCATTGGACTAAAAAATAATTGAACTTCATTCCAAATTTATTAGTCTGTTACAACCCTGCAAAAACCATCCATTTTTTCATTCACGTGGGATCAAAACAAAGCAAGTTAAATATGATGATGATTAACCTCCGATAAGACTGAAATGGTCTATTGGACCATACGATGATAATAAATTATTCAAAATTATTTAACATTTATTTCTTTGCTTGAAAAGTGTTAAGAGAAGCATTCTAAATTCACAATAGTTTTTATCACTTAAAAGGTAAAGGGTGTTGTTAGTGTGACAAATATTTTGAAATTTAGATCAAATATGAATACAAGTTGGACAATCTAAGAGAAGTGCTTTCATCTTCAACACTCTTAGTGTTGCAAAAAGGATAGACCCTTGCATCCCTTGATTCTTTGGGGATTTGCCAACATCTAATTTCATTATGAAGCTCAAGAGAACTTGTTCTAATTTTAGCAATGTTTTTTCTTCTTTACACTAGTCAGGACAAATATTTTATTTTTATTTTTATTTTCGAGATTGGGATTGATCACCTCCTTATAATATCTTAGTTTCCTTCTTTCCACTAACTCTTTATCACCCCACGAATTCCCTTTAAATTTTGACATAATACTATTCTTAAGATTATTATTATTTCGCAAAATGATGTGATATTTCTTAATTTTATTATCATGACTGGTTTTGTCAATATTAATAGTCATATCCACCTTGGATAAAAAAATCTTGGAGGATTCTTCGTTGCTTGCTAAGATCGTAAAGACTCCTTGCTAGAAGAACACTATCATCAACATAAAGGAGAAGAGTTATGATTACCAATAATCATGGGGGCGACACGACTTGCACCTTTCAGACACTCTTCTAGCTTATCAATGTATATGCCAAAAAGGGTAAGGCATGTTACCTACCAAAAAGTGGTAACCCTTAGAAGAAAAATTTTCTCCTCTTTGGACAACTAGCTAGCTAGTAGTCCTATATGATCAACACATAACATGATGCTAGGATCCTCCACTTCTTGCACCGGTTAGATTTCTCTCTCACATATTACATTCCTTCTTAAAGGAAGGTGGGTCATTCGTCGACAAGTAATTTACCCATTTTGCAATCATGTGCTTTCACTTAATGTTATGGGCATACTAATATAGATCAAGGGGAAATTTCTATGAATGATCAATCTTGACTATATTTTTGTTCCCTTAATTCACTTGGGATGTTAGTCTCTGACTCTAGTCCAATGTGACCTCTTTTGAGGCCTTTAGGTCTAGGAAGGGCACTACTTGGGAGGCGTTGGTTGAATTAGCTTATCAAGTATATTACATGCTTGCCATTTCCATCTTTTCTCTTATTCATCTCCATTCGTGAGGTTGGTGGTCATTAGTCCTTAGGATTGGCACCATTCATCTTCATCCTTAAGTTTGGGCCTAGAAAAATTTGCCCTTGAGGTTGATGAAACTAAAAGAAAGATAAAGTATAGGAAAATAGGAAAATACACAATGAAAGAAAAAGATAAAATGCAAAAGATGGTTGGGACATTTGATTAGCATGTGGGAAAAATCCTAGCATGAGCTCTACCTCGCTCATTAGGCATCACTTAGTTCTCAAACACATGATGCTTCATCTATAAAAGGAACTCTTGTATTATCTAGCGATAAACTAACTCATCCTTAAGACTTAATGGAAAGTTTCAAAAGGAAGCTTGGTCTCCTGACTTATGCACCCAAATAAAGTTAAACTATAAAAATTAAAAGGTGCACTAGAGGGGTAGAAAAAATAGGCTTAGGAAAGGGGTAACTCATGTCTTCACAATTTCTCTCTCCTTACATCTATACACTTAGGATATTGGTCCTCCATTAGCTGGTCACATGGCTTGACACTTGGCCCTCAAGTCTTTCCCACTTTGTAGCCACCATTCTCACACACACCTCTGAATTCATGAGCTATCTTAGGACATATCAATTCCTCTTGGGGGCTAGAAATGCCTAATAGCGTTATCCATCTAATCATCCCTAACACAAGGAGGCAACCTATTTACATGACTTGATCTAGTTAGAAATTTGAAGGTGAGCTTTGTGTGAAGTATTTTTATGTCCCTAGCATTAGGTATAGTCCAATATGATGCATTTATGGTTATTGTCCCTAATGATTGAAGATTTCGCTTGATCTTGAGAAAGTTTTTCAGGTGACATTATCATAGTAATAGAGGCCTTTATGGAGATGCTTATCACTCCATTTAGTAGCAAACCAGAGGCCATTTTATCAATTCCAAAGAGCATATATGACCTTGTTGGTGCATCATTACCTACCCAAAGTAGAGCATTGGACTATATGATGGTTCCACATGGTACTTGAAACTTTGAGGTACTCCCATATGCTAAAAAACTGAGCCAATGAGGTTTGGAGTTGGATTTATTGAGGATGTACCTAGATGGACCAAGGATGCCCCCATGCTGGTTACTTATTTCAAAGCTTAGATGATGATGGTTGTCCTTGAGATGACAAAGGAGGGCTTGCACATCATTGATTGACCCCAACACTTGAGCATATTGGTGCCATGTCACCCCTCTTGCCCTTTAAAGGGTGATGTAGGGTGTTAGGGTCCCAACCTAACCCCCTTATTTATGTAGTAGGATCAAGTCCTAGTTATAGTTAAGTAAAGAGTCAATAAAGCCCATATTAATAATTGTAAGTGGTTAACCCTTATTTAATGACAGGACCACAGTTACTTGCAAATGGGCCATGGTATTAGATAGATGGTATTAATAAGAACCATGGTATTGCATGTATGAGCCATATATAAAGGATAGAGACTCCCTGCGAGGAGCATGGTGTCTTATTTTGTAATCAAGCTCTGCTCTATTGGAGGTTGCCCCCTCGAAGAGGCAAGTGAACATTGTTGTCTGAATAATAAAATACTTGCTCTTGTTTCTCACTATTCTATGTTCTGGGTATATTTCTTCACATATTTGGTATTCTGGTATTCGTCTTGTAGGTTAAGAGCATAACAAATGGTATCAAATCCCTTTCCAGGGCCGGTGGGATCTCCATTTCTTAGCAATTTCTTTTTGGCTAGAGACGTGTTCTAGCGTCTTTAAACCACGAGATATATCGTTGAGCGCATAAACCTGCGGATTTGGGGAGGCATGCACGCAGGAAATACAAGAGGTGGTCATGCTTGTTGGACTCCCTTGTAACCCTTGTGGGTACCCCTTCGAGTAGTAGTACATTAGACAGAACCGCACACGGACTATCTTCCAAGTACCCTCCGGGTATATCGGAAGCCCCCTAGCTCCTTTGAAACCTCGCCATAGATAAACCGTCGGCCGTCTTGCTGCTACAATACACCAAGAACAGCACTCGGAGAGATTACTCGCCCTTACGATAGGGTAGTCAGGTTGTACGGCTAAGGGTGCGATTGATTCTCCTTACTTAGAGCCCCGGAACATTGGGCCGAGTACTATTGTCAGACCCTTATGTATATTGCGATCTGTAGCACCTGACACTCCCCGAGACCATAGTTCCCTTTTCTATCTCTGGATCACGCATAATCTCTGCTATATCAGATCTCGCAAGTGGGGTTTGCAGTAGCAGCAGACATCAGTCCCGTAGTTCCGAGTTAACAGAACAGTGATTCAGATCTATTACATCCATCAGATTCGCAGCAACAATCTGTTTCGCCGCTCAGAGCTATCCGAACAACCATCCAGATCTGAGTAGTTGTATGGGGTTCCTATACCGGTGTGTGATTTTCGCAGGTTTTTTGGCAGCATTGACATTTTGGGGATTAGGCTACTGCAGTATTCCTAAGGAAGGAGTAAAACTTTGTAAGGAGTTTAAAATCTATATATATATATATATATAGATATATATTAAATTCGGGCGGTCCCAAATTTCAAATACATCAGATCGGTGCATGGTAAAAACTAGAGCTCAAGCTATGGCCAATGAGAAGATCGACAAACTTGAACAATCCTTGAAAGACCTCCAAGGTCAGCGCGACAAACTAACTAATGCACTCTCTAAGGGCAAGGCGGAAGCCCACGAGGTGGCATATATTGGTAATGCACACTGTGAGGGTGAGTCTAGCCACTCTCTTCACCTCTGGGACACCCACCAACAATCCCGTCCGCGACCTCCCAAGCTGGATATGCATAAATTTGATGGTTCTCACCTGGTAGCATGGGTAGCACAAATGGAGCAGTATTTCAATCTGAATTACATATTAGATAATGAGACTCAGCTTATGGTGGGGAGCATGTACTTGGACAATGAAAGATGGCAATGATGGCAATGGCATCAACATTGCAATGGAAGTTTTTTGACTTGGGACGCCTTCAAAAAAGCTCTTACAAAGCGCTTTGACCATGACTATGCTTTTTTGGGTCGTCTCACTAAGCTTCGACAGACTGGCACAGTGGATGAATATGTTACAGCCTTTGAAGCCTTAGCTTTCCGCACTAGGGGTCTCCCAGATGCGTTCTACATGGAATGTTTTATCAGCGGTCTTAAAGAGGCCATACAAGCCCACGTCTGACTACACCACCCTCCCACATGGTCAGAGGCTTGTAAGGTAGCTCGTAATGTGGAATGTGCGTTAGCGGCCTAGTCCATTAGCCCAAATTTCACCGCCAAGGGTTGCCCCCCACAGGCTCACAGCACGACTCAAACACTTAAGGTTCAAAAGGTGTCACCTGCAGAAATGACCGAAAGAAGAAAGCAGGGATTATGTTACTATTGTGATGAAAAATACTCCCCAGGTCATAAATGCAAGGAGCCCAAATTCTTTGAAATTGATGCCACTGATTACAGTTCATCGGAGGAAGCCTCACCACTTGAGGAACTTGAGGAGGAAGAAGAAGACAACCAGAAGGACAATGTCCCTGAGGAACCAGTTATTTCGCTGCATACTTTGCAGGGATTTCTTCACCTCAAACTCTCAAAATCAGAGGTTTTATTAAGCATCACCTAGTAGTAGTCTTGATTGATAGTGGAAGTACACATAATTTCATCCATTAAAGAGTCGCGGAAGCAGTGCATTGTTTTGTATGAGCAGTTTCTAATTTCTAAGTCCAAATTGCGGATGGGGGAATAATGAAATGTGAAGGCCGCTGTGAAAATGTCAAACTTCAAATGGGGGATTATCAGTTGAAGACCCACATGTTTGCCATACACATGGGAGTGTGCGACATTGTCCTCGGTGCTGAATGGCTTCGTACTCTTGGGCCAATCACAATGGATTTCCAGGAGTTATATATGAGCTTTAAGCAAAACAAATCCACACATACCCTTCGCGGACTCCAGGCGGGAGCTCCCTATATCATCAGCTCACATAGGATGGAAAAATTGTTAAAAAAGGGCCATCATGGAGTTATAGCTCAATTTAATGCCATCCGGGCCGTCGAATCCAATTCTCTGCCGATTCATCCTAAGATGCAACATATTTTAAATAACCATATGCCAGTCTTTGACAAGCCTCATGAGCTTCCACCCTCGAGAGGAGAACATGATCATAGCATCACCTTGGTTCCAAGGGCCCAACCACCAAATGTGCGCCCATACAGATATATGTTCACCCAAAAGAATGAAATAGAAAAAATAATCAAGGAACTTTTGGAAGCTGGCGTCATTCGTCCTAGCATTAGTCCTTATTCATCACTGGTGGTCATGGTGCTCAAGAAAGATGGGGAATGGCGTATGTGTCCAGACTTCAGGGCCCTCAATAAGTTGACAATCAAAGATAAATTTCCCATCCCGGTTGTTGATGATTTGCTGGATGAACTCAATGGGGCTCAATTCTTCACTAAGCTAGATCTTCACTCAGGCTACCACCAAATTCCCATGAAGGAAGTCGACATTCCAAAGACTGCTTTCAGAACTCATGAAGGCCATTATGAGTTCTTGGTCATGCCATTCAGTCTTTGTAATGCCCCATATACTTTTCAGAGCCTTATGAACCACCTTCTCAAACCATATCTCAGGAAATTTGTCCTTGTTTTCTTCGATGACATCCTCATCTACAGTTGCACTTGGGCCGCACATCTTCAACATGTAGATCTGCTCTTGCAACTGCTCCACAAACATAAATTATTTGTTAAGATGTCCAAGTGTTATTTTGGCATGGAAGAAGTTGAGTATCTGGGCCACATTGTGGGGCGTGAAGGTGTCAAGGTGGACCCCAAAAAGATCCAGGCCATGCAGGGATGGCCTCAACCTAAAACCTTGAAGAGACTGAGAGGATTTTTGGGTCTCACAGGCTACTATCGCAAATTTGTCCGCAATAATGGTCGCCTTGTGAAGCACCTCACTCAACTCCTCAAGAAAAATTCATTCGTCTCGAATGATGAAGCACAACAGGCATTTATAGCTCTAAAAAATGCCATGTGTTCCACTCCAGTCTTAGCACTACCCAACTTCACCAAATCTTTTGTCATTGAATGTGATGCTTCGGGTACGGGTATTGGGGCAGTCTTAATGCAGGAAGGTCGACCCTTGGCCTTCACAAGCCAACAACTAAGTGGGAAGAATCTGGGACAATCTACCTATGAGAAGGAAATGATGGCCATCTTACATGCCATAGATACCTGACGACCTTACTTATTGGGGCGACGTTTCCAAATCCGCATAGACCATCACAGTCTTAAGTATTTTTTGGAGCAACGCTTATCCTCCCCACAACAAAATAAATGGCTTGACAAAATGCTGGGATATGATTATGAGATCATTTACAAGAAAGGTCGGGAAAATATTGTAGTAGATGCATTATCTCGCCAATTTGAGGAGGAAAGTACCCTGCTCGCAATTTCCCTTCCCATTCCAGAATGGATTGAAGAGGCTTGCAGGGAATGGTTTTCACATCCCTGGCTCTCCCAACTCATTACTCAATTACAGGTGGATCCAAATTCCACCAAGGGCTACTCATGGCAGGATGAGATTCTTCGCTACAAGGACAGAGTCGTAATATCACCAACATCCACCCTCAAAAGCCGCATTTTGGCGGAATTGCACTCCTCCCCCACTGCAGGACATTCAGGCTTTCAGAAGATGTATGCTCGCACTAGAAGATCATTTTTTTGGACAAACATGAAAAATGACATCCTTACTTTTGTAGCGGAATGCAATATCTGTCAGCGCCACAAAGGGGAGACAGTCAAAGCACTAGGCACATTACAACCATTGCCCATCCCGACATCAATATGGACGGAGGTTTCTATGGATTTCATTACAGGTCTTCCAAAGTCAGGAAACAAGTCAGTCATCATGGTGGTTGTGGACCGACTTTCTAAGTATGCGCATTTTTGCGCCCTACCCCACCCTTTTACACCGACTTTGGCCGCTCAATCTTTCATGGATCAGATCTTAAATTGCGTTGCATGCCCACTTCTATTGTGTCTGATCGTGACCCGATCTTCACTAGTGATTTTTGGCATGAACTCTTCAGGCTACAAGGCACCCAACTAAAACTCAGCACTTCCTATCATCCACAAACAGATGGTTAAACTGAAGCCATCAACAAATGTCTGGAAACTTACCTTAGGTGTTTCACTTCAGAAAAGCACCATCTTTGGGTACAATGGTTACCTCTAGCCGAATGGTGGTATAACACCAACTATCATGCCACCACCAAAATGACTCCCTATGAAGCAGTTTATGGTCAACTCCCTCCTTCCCCTACTTCTTATATCAAGGGGTGCTCAAAGGTACAAGCAGT
>APFE031507819.1:22843-67677 GCA_000404065.3 Pinus taeda
TTTTTGAGTTATTGAGGTTGGTTTGTAACCTCACACTTGTTGAACACTCAAAGTAAACTCGTAATAGGGCTTTTACTTGTATTTTTGTACAAATAAGGGTGCTAAGCCTCATATAAATATAGGCTCCCCTTATTTCATTTCATCATCACACATTTATCACTCTTCTTTAGTAAAGAATGAGTTTTAGTCCTTTTTAGTTGCTTGGGCAGGAAATGACCTCTCTATAATGAAAATTTCTCTTGGAGATGGATTTTTGTGTGGAGATGCTTTCCTATGATTGAAAGATCTGCCTCTTTGAGAATTTTGTAAATTTAATGTTTTATCTTCTATATTTTGCATATAGTATTTATGCTAGTAAGGTTTTTGAGTTTGTGCCATGACTAAATGATAATTCTATGTTGAAATCTTACTCCATCATATTGTGCAAAAATGTTCTCTTGAAACCTATAAGGAAACTCTCATTATGCATTCCTTATATTTAATTTCTCCCCTCACAAGGAAAATAGTTAGGGTTTAAAAGAGTCGTCACCCCCTACTCCATCATAACCTTTTTCATGGAAACTTAACCCTAGAAGACTCCATCAAACCTCTTTAAGATAAATGCATTGATCATCACTGTGTTGATCATCCATAAAATTAATTATTTTATTCTCCTTTACCTTGTTCCTAGATGTCTAGGGTTAACCATAATCGTTTTAGGGCAAAAAATTGCATAAAATGTGAATTTGTGTTACATGTTTATGGTGTATAAGTTATGAATTACATCAATAACTCACATAAAATCAAAATCTAGCATTGTGCATTGTTAAATCCTTCCTTATTAGGGCTGATGTCATCTTAATTTGCTGTTTATGCATACTTTTTAGCCATAAAGTTCCATTGCCTAACCCTAACCCTAATATCTATTAAAAGGCCTTATTTCTCTTTTATTGACTATCCTTGAAAGGCCTTTTTTTGGCTATGATATGACATTGTGCACTCTATCATTGCAAATTAGAATAACCATAACTTATAACAACAATCCATTTGGTCTAGGTGTATAAAACTTGAATCTTGACATAAAATATCCAGGGCTTTTTAGACTTTGCCATTATTCCATATTATAGATCTCTTATCCTTCTCCTTGAGCCATAGTATTAAAATATCTTTTAGGTGATCCAAGGAAGCATCCCTTGTGGTTAAATACCACTAGAGAGAAGGAGGTGGGTTGATGAGGTGACAATAGCAATCATTTCTCTTGTTGCACTAAGGTTTTATTCTACCTAGCGGGGCTTTGCACTAGGGTTGCTAGATTTTGCGTCATTAGGGCACAAAAGACACCCTTACTTGATTATGATAATGTAGCTACTTTCTTTTGACCAATCCTTAGTGGTCCTGAACTTGGTGATAACATCTCATACAACCTTGTCACAACAACCCTTATAAGGGAAACAATTGTCTTTTCTAACCTCTTCCACAATTTTGTTATAAAAACAATACCAAAAACTATTCTATTCTAAAGTCAACATAAGGAATCAATGAAGAATCAATTTTATCATTCTGACCTTCCTTACAATGATCTTGAAAGTAAAAATGATTCACAATTAAAAATCTCCTAAACTAGTCATGAATTTTTAACTCTAAACTAGTCTTCTCCAAAATAATTTGGTAATAAATTTATTTTCGATTAAATATAATATAATTAATAAGAAAATTCATAAATAAATTCCCCCATCCACTTCATCCAAATCAAAACTCCCAAATCCGTCGTTTCCAAACCACTATGATAGGAATATCAAAGCAACAAACCCAACCCCACGACCATCGTGGCGTTCTATTAATTTCTTGATTATTTTTCTCCGCACTCTGTCATCCCCACGGATCGTTGAATGGGTCAGAGAACCATGGCATTGCCCACGGTTTAGCATTGTAATCTGCTTACGCGTTTTGGTTTTTAACGTTAAACGTTGGGGTTCCTTCGTCGCATCTGCTTACGCGTTAGTTTTTCACTTTAAATGCTGGGGTTCCTTTGTCGCATCTGCGGTGATGGTGATAAGCAATGTCGGCTCCTTCAAACCTGGCTGGTTGAGACATGCTGGCTGTGGCTGAGACATTGCTTTTCATGCTCTGCCTCTACAAGGTATGTGCCCTTGCTGAATTATTTATTTGTTTTTTCTTTTAATTTGATGGTTTCACAAGTGTCATTTGGTTGATTTCAGGGTTTTGTATGCAGAATTGGGCTTTAATATAAACTTTTGGGAAGTTGTGAGAGCCGATGGATTGATGTCGAATCTTAAAAGTTATTGTGGTATTTGATTGATCTGAGCACCCAATTTTGTGTCCTGCTTTAAATTGTTGCCAATTCTGTGATTTGATTGAGTCGACCTTCCGAATTCAGTTTTTGAGATTCAATTTGTCTATAAATATTGGAAAATTTGAGGAAAGTTGACCGGTGGAGTCGGCTAAGAAGGTTGTGGTCGGGTGTTAAATCAAGTGGGCTTTCTTCGCAAAAACCTGGGTTCTCTCTCCCCAATAACATGCAACTGTGTTAATGCGACCAATTATTGTGCTCTCTTGTAATGTCTCAACGTAGGCAGCGGTTTGTCCTAGGTGGTGTCTCTCAATGGATGACGCGAAGTGCAAGTTCTGGGTGATTTAGATGGAACATATAGCAATCAGAATATATATACAAATTAATTCTATTTGTCAGTTGAAGTAGAAATATGAGAAGAGTTTCGTGAAGCCGGGGGTTTTGATCATTTCCACCTTCAAATTTCTAGTATGACGGAGGCCAGACTTGGTTGACATCAAGTTGGTCAATTTGTATATTTGTGAGCACATTTTGAACATGATAGCAATGTTTGCGGCACAGTGGCTAATGCAGGGGCCCTATAGGTTTCAGAAATATATGATGGACACCTACGTCAAAATACTACCTTTTTTCCTTTGCAGTCCCATCATTATACGAGATCTGGATTGAAGGTTGAACTCCAAAATTTCGAAGTTGTTTCTAAAATATAGTGTTTTACAGAAGTTATTAGGTCTTGATGTTTCTGATGAGCACGATCTGCTGCTGAGGAGGGTTTAAGAATATCCGTTAGGTAGCATTTATGGATTCATCAAGTCTGTCTAGAGAAACTAGTCCACCTGGTTCAGATTCAGGTGTGGGTGGAAGTGGAAGACCAAGTGAAGCAATTGGATATAGTCCTGCACCGTTGTTTTCATGTGATTACTATGAAGTGGAACATGTCCGTAATATTGCACAAGCCTTGCTTTCAGGCTTGGCCGCTGCATGTGTGGAAAGTACCATGGGAGACCTCTTCAAGACTCCGGCATCTGTAGCTGCCAATGTGAGGAAGGAAATGATTGAATATCTTCGGCAACAGAGTGAAGTCTATCCCACACAATATGTGATGATTGTCGGAAATTCGGGCTCTCCAGAAATCCCTGTTGATGTGGTTGGTGACCTGCTTGACAACTTTGTGCACGATAAGCGAAATTTATTTACCAGGATGTCTGGCTGGCTTCTCAGTGAACAGAAGGAAGACAAGGTTGATGACTTTGTTGAAGAACTGGAGACAATGGGCTTTTGGGTGAAGGGGCGAAGAGAAAATTTAGCAAAGGATCTCTTGAAGAGCATTGACCTGAGCAATGCCTACCACTGCGAGATGAAGTTTGACTCTAGTGAAGAACTTGTCTTGCACAAAAGTAAGTGCCCCCTGCGACCTGTAAATTGTGCAAACGAGGGATGCAGGGAAGTATTTTCTTCCTTGTATGCAAAAAAGCACGATGATACATGTCCTTTAAAACTGGTCCCTTGTGAGCAGAATTGCTCCGCAATGGTGAACAGGTCTGAAATGGATAGGCACTGCATAACAGTATGCCCTATGAAAGTTGTTAATTGTCCATTTTATCAAGTTGGCTGTTTATCCACTATACCTCAGAGTGCTGTTGAGGACCATTGTGCGGGATTTCTACAGTCACATTTGTTCTATGTCCTTCAAATGCTACATAAGCAGGAAGCATCAGTTGGAGATCTGACACAACGTGTGATATTGCTGGAACAGGTAATGCTTTCCTTTTCTTGTATATTATATTGTGTATGTTGTATGCCTTATTTCAGGACTCAAGTTAGCACTACTTAAAATCAATCATAAAGTCTTTCGTTTAGTTGGCTTTCGCTGAAATGCTTCACAAGTTCACAGAACGTCACCGTTTTTTCTTTTTGATATCTTTCTTCTCATGTTTCTATATCATTTTCGACAATGTGAACCATCATTACTTACTTTTAATCCTTGCGCAAATACATTATAAAGAAAAATTGTCCGTTAGCAATGGAATTTATATTTTCAGATGTACACATCATAAATATGCTTTTAGAGGCCGTTGTTGCTCTTGAATCGATGACTGTTTTTGTAAGTTGTGATGTAATCCAGAACGGTGTTTTTGCTTTGTTATTAATATAAATGTAAAATTCCGCTAAGAAAATTCACCAAATATTTCATAAAATTTCTGAATTTTATTCTCTGTTCTCAGTGAATATTTTTGTCAAACAAGTCATGTACATTCTGCTGTGGATAAAATACTTTATTTACAAATATACACAGAGACTCATATATGAAATAACTCACTTCAGATAGCAGCTGATATTTTATTTGTTGGACACCTAATCCTCTACGGGTTAGTGTGGAAGCTGAATAGACTAAAGGAGTCCAAGAGACCTTGGGATGTGGAACCCAACAGTCAAACCATGTACTATAAATGTATATCATTTGTTAATAAAAAATGTACTTTCATGTTTTATTTTTCATATTATCTTGCTGCCATGTGTGTGTTTAACATGGTATCAGAGCGGGTACCTTCCTAACCTACTCAATCTTGTGTGAGCCACTAGTTTTGTGGCATTAGTGTGCATTTCAGCTCTACCATCTATTGTTTTGCTGTCATTCTTTGCCTAGCATGCAAAACGATCCTCCTCACTGTGCACCTACTCAATGCATTGGATTTTGTCTGGAAACCTTGCGCTGCTGTGTCTTGTCAGAGAACAATTCACGGTCTATCAGCCAACCCATGATCGACATATACAAATGCCTGCAACAACCCCTTACATGCGTTGGTTCATATGCACTGGTTGAATGCTACATATATGCTGGTCAAAGCATTCAGGTGGACTGCGTTTCTTCCTGTGTTTGGTCGGCTCCCTTTACGGGACTGGTTAAGAGGTTGTTATATGACCGTTACATTGTGAGCTGCAATAAAATGGCGATTTGAACTATCATGAAGTTCTTCAGGACAACGATTATTGCAAACCTTGGTGCATCGAGCATTACTTCTTCTGGGATCGTTGGAACGTTTGCTAGAACTTGCGACACCTGCCACATTGTAAACCTTGGCTCTCAAACTGCGGTTTTTCTTGTCAAAGTCTTCTCAAATATCTGAACAAAAGTGCTTAATAGCTGCACCAGGTGACTCGTATCCGGTCCATTCAGATTGCTGTTGAGGGAGAGGAAAGGGAAAAATAAAAGCTGAGATGATGTTGGAGAGTCTGTCTTTGTATCATCACTCTAGAATATGAGTGAGTTTCCTGATTCATTGGACTTTGTAACCTCTAACCAGCATTCCGTTAATGTGACGGGCCATGCCAACATTGCGGTGGATTGGAAAGAGACCCCTGAGGCTCATATCTTCGAGGCCAACGTGTATTGCAGATAAGCGGTGAACGTGTATTGGAGGAACCAGTGGATGAAAAGAACAAGGTGCATCGTTTTGAAAGACCGCACGGTAGTTTTTTGCGTCGTTTCTTGCTTCCCAAGGATGCTAGGCTTCACGAGGAGGAAGTTGGGTTGTATCGATTTTGCACCATGATACTGGACCGAGGTTTATGTAACTAGATTTGATACTAACTTGTTTCAATATTTTGAGCATAGAGACCATTTTGGGTTTCACGGAGGATTTCAGAATTTCCTCGTTCCACCTCACATTTCCGCTGGGCTCGACCTTGCGGCTCCTCCTCGCCCACGAACCATACAGAAACCCAAGAGTGCAGATTAGGAGGGCCGCAATGGCGCCCATGAAACCGTAGGACAAAGCTCGGCCACGCGACGTGGTTCAGACGAAGGGCAGATTGAGGATACACTGAGCAGTGCTTTCAATCTTGGGGCCGAATTCATTAGCCACTCCAGCGGCATACAAAACCTTGAAATAATAGCATATCTTAGCGGTTACGACGTTTGTCAAGTTTGTGTACATTTTGACCAACTCTCTCTCAACAAGGTCTCCACTATCCTTGCATGCTTGACAAGCTGCCAGATCTGATAGGTCGCCTTTGCAATTAGAATCAAGCACAGTAATTCCCAGTTTGCGCATCCAATCCTGCTTGGTTTGGGCTCGACACAAACTCAAACATACTATTCTTCAAACAGACTGACACCAAGTGTGGGGAGAGGCCCAGAGAATCTATATTAACAGTGAAGTTTGAATCTACCGTGGTGCATTGAATGTTTATGTGGAAGCATTAATTCAGTCTCCCTCTCTGAAGCTTAAATTCCAAGTTTAAGCTACATACATATATTTCAGAGATCACATATTCGTTGTGCATCAGTAGTTGTGTCTGTACAGTTTAGTATTTGTTTTTTCAAAATTTTGAGTCAGGAAGTCTTGAAATACACGGCTGTAAGGTTTCTGGAAGTGTGCATATATTCATCAAAGATTCAAGACAAAGGATTTGATTCGAGGAGCTGAAATTAAGCGTGGAGCTTTTGATTCCATTGCTATTTTTTTTTTTTCATTTTTGGATATAATTAGTCTGTGCAATCTTTGAAGATGGTGGTAAAAGATACGCGAATTGTGAAGAAGTGTTGAAGAAAATTGCAGACAAGTTGTATAACGGTTTGGTCTCTTTATAGAGACATCGCCTCATCGCTGCAGATTTTTTAGAAGACTTATATCCAAGCCACTTTATTAATTTCCATTTTTTCTCTAGCTTACAAAAAAAGCAGAGCTGCTTCATTACTCTTTTGTTGTAAGTCAAAATGGCTTTAATTTATGATGTATTAGATTTATTAAATACTTTGATACAGTCCAATGACGATGGGATGGTAAACATCAACAAATACACCCTCTGTGACATTTAGACTTGCCTGCATAATGCACAGGAAAAGATCATTTTTTGCAGCTTGAATCATAGCTACTGCATAATGCACAGGAAAAGATCGATTTTTTGCAGCTTGAATCACAACTACAACAAGAAGAGCTACATCAAAATAGACATCATTTTGAACCTGTTTTTGTTCAGAACATTGAGCCAACCACCCATTAGTAGCAAGTCAATAATGTTGCAGTTCATTCAGATTTAGTACCCAATAAAGCAGCAGTTGTACATGCACATGTAGAAGTTCAGTCTGCACTTGCCAAGTCCATCATCAGACCTTGGTGATGCAGGAGCATCGGAATTAGCCAGCAATGTGGAGGATTGTCCACATGTTGTGGCTAATCACAGTAAAATTCATGGACGAGTTTGCCAAATTCGGGATTACTAGGAAGAATAAACTTTTCAATTAGTTTGTTATTGTAATAAGTGTGAGATTGCCTTATTTTAGAACAGAGATAAGGTTGTTAAACAAATGTGATCGAAAGTGATAAGATCAGAAATTTGTTGTTATGATCTTTCGGCAAAGCAGGAGATCCTGTGCGCTATTATTAGAAAATAATCTCATCATAAAAAAAATGTGGTGAGACGAGAGCTTAGGTTTTTTTAGGAGAGAAGGAGAGATAGGTGGATTGGTGTGGAGCAGAAGCTCGAATTAGTAGCAAGGTGTGTGTAAAAAGAACAAATAGTGATCAGTCTCTGTGTAATTGGCAAGAGCGATACTCTGTTCCATTCGTTAAATGAAATTGTGGTTTGTATGTTGACAGAGGTCAATTCTTGTGAATCAGACCTGAGAATTTCTATGAATAGAATTTGTGCTGTGTGTGTATTATTTTCTGATGAGCGTGAACTTGAATATCAGTCTTTTTATTGTAAACTCAGGAATGGAATGATAGCGGCCTGTGTGTGTTCTTATTTTAAAGAAGCTCATTATTAAGTCAAACTCAGCATAGTAGGAATCGGCGAATTGCAAAAGTCATTTAATGTATGATTTAGTGTAATCATCTGTTGGAACCTTAAATTAAATTGTCAATCGATTTATCGGGTCTGTGTATAGCTTTCGTGTGGACCGGAGAGGGTTCAAGCTGTAAAGTCAGTTGAAGTGGAATTGGATCCGATAACAACTGTGGATCGCCGATTAGATCGGATCAGAAGATGTTTGGTATTTGCATTGGAGCGTAATGGTCTATAATTGCGGCGGCATTCAAGAGGATTGTGATTAGGTGTCTGTGTCATATTAAGATTGCAAGTTGAGTTAGATCAGTCAATTAAATCCAGGTGGAAATCGACAATGTGTAGTTGCAAACAGCGATTTGCACTTATTGATCAATATCCACACCTCCGCAGACATCTTAGGTTGATGGATACTCAGAATGCTCGTGATATTATTGATGCGTTAGTGTAGATGCTAAATGCTTTGGATCCTCACAGTAAGGAGGGCGTAAAGCAGGAAGTGAAAATAGATTTTGTAGAACAATGTTGTTCTTACAAGCAGCAGAACTCTGTTTCTGTGCAGAGTCCAGGGTATGACATTGAATGAAGACCATTCCCATTCAAAATGGGGTTTTGCGTGGCCACAAAAGACCTCCTTACAATTTGATAAAGCCTTTTGGGTTAAAAGACAAGCGCATCGAGGTTGCTGTGCGAGATCCAGAACCTTTGGTTCATTTTTCCTTAGTGTCTGGTTCACGATCAAGCCCTGCCATCAGATGTTATTCACTAGGAAGTATTGATGAAGAATTAAGGCTAGCTGGAAGGATATTTTTTGATGACGAACACAAGGATGGCAACATGAAATACAGAGGCTATGGAATTTATTTTGGCTGTAACTTTTGTGCTCTTTATGACTATAAGGCCTGTTATGATGAGGACAGCAACTGCTATGAGGTCGAGTTCATTATAATCTTCAGATAAGTTTGTATTAATACGAAAAGCATTGGATTTTTAATTACAGAGTGTGGCGAAGTAGGCTGTCCATGACCTTGCAACTGCTGACAGACAGAGAATGGCGAAGCGTGATAATTTGGAGCCGCAACTCTCTATAGTGGAGGGAGGAAATGAAGCTCCGAAATAATTGCAATGGCCTCATTGTAGCTTGTAAGATGAGGGCTTGGAGTTATGTCTCAGATTTTATTTATATCATTAGAAATTAATGAAGGTTTGAAATCGAACATGGTTCACTAAAGTTTACATGTAATGACCACTTTAGGTAGAGGCCGGAAGCAGATGTCTGGAAGTTTCAGAGAAACGCAGTAGTGTACAACAATGTTTATGCAGGCAACTTTAAGATTGAGAAATATGCAAATGTTTCAATTATTTGAAGGTAAGTTGTAGATTCTGGGTTTGGCGGGGTTACCCTGCATCACTTGGGAAGAACTTGTCCACAACAAGCACAGAACTGGTCTTGGATATGACAAGGACGTGTCCTTTCACACTCCAGACTACTCAAAGCCTATTCAGTTTCATAGTGCTGCATTCATTCATGACAGTTCACCTCCAGCTGTTCTGGATTCTGCCCCTCTTCCATAGCAACATTAGCCACAACAAATTGTGAAATGCCAACGCTGTGACCGAGTTGGCCATATGAAAGATCACTGTTTTGATCTTCATCCATGTAAGCACTGTCATAAAACTAGTCATTCTTCAAACAGATGCTTAAGAAACAAGTCTCCTGCAAGAACAAAGATTTATCTTGGATGGATCGCTTCTTGGCAATGGGCATCAACAGCCAAGAAGATATTTCAGTCATATGTCCGAACTTGTTCCAGAGTATTGAACAGTCTTGCAGTTGAGTTTTCTCCATCATTTCACATTATATCTGACAGGGGGGGGATGATGGTCATCTACAAGCTTCAAAGCCACATCAAGCGAGCCTCAGCCACAACCTGCCACACCCGTTTTAGAGTTGTAGCCAGAGACAAAGATGCCCTTGAGCATGACTTCAATTGGTAATCTGGAACACTTCCTCTAGCAGAAGACTTCAGCGTCTTGCTAGTTTCAGAAGAATTCCAGGAATAGAATTGGGGACACTTCCTCTAGCAGAAGACTTCAGCTTCTTGCTAGTTTTGAAAGAGTTCTAGAAATTGCATTAAGCATTCCAGAGTTGTTGGTCATCCTTAAACCATCACAAGTTGAAACTTCCCTTTTTAGGTTGAAGTTCTCCCTTTTGTGCGGGGTGAGACCTCCCTTTCATGGTTGAAGGTTTCCCTCTTCAAAACAATAGGAGCACTTCCTCTAGCAGAAGACTTCAGCTTCTTGCCAGTTTTGGAAGAGTTCCGGGAACTGCACTAAGCGTTCCAGTGTTGGTGGTCATCCTTAAACCACCGCCCTTTATACCAACATTTCAAAGAGCACACTAGCCTAGTGCTGCCATGCATTTTTGCACATTTTGTATTAAAGCTCTCTTCTTGGACTCATACATAACCCTTTGGATTAAAGGGGGGAATGTTGGACACCTAATCCTCTACGGGTTAGTGTGGAAGCCGAATAGACTAAAGGAGTCCAAGAGACTTTGGGATGTGAAACCCAATGGTCAAACCATGTACTATAAATGTATATGATTTGTTAATAAAAAATTTACTCTCATGTTTTATCTTTCATATTAACTTGCTGCCATGTGTGTGTTTAACATTATTCAACTTCAGAATTTTAACATAACCACTGATAAATCTCCTTGGCATAGATATCCTGAGTTATTTAAATGGTAACATCTCTCAACATGTAAGGGAAATACACAACATAAATTAGAATTTAGCACCTAGAATGAATTAGCTGCTAGCAGATGAAAATAAGGCTCCAACTCATGGTGTAGAGGCACACTGTTCAAAATTCAAAATTTTCTCTTTTGAAACTGACATGAAGAACATGTCTTGTATTAAACATTACATATATTTCAAGGGCTAAAATATTAATTATGAAGAACGACCATGGTTACAAAATTCAACATTGGGAATCAAACCAATGTTTTGTGCAGAAGGTTGGAATTCTGAGCAACAGACTTGAATTCTGAGGAAGATGCAGGAGGCCGGAATTTCAAGAGGTTGAAATTTCATAGTTGTTCAGGAGGCTGAAATTTCTCAGTTTGACCAGGTTTGACCCGGGCTTGTTTGCTGGGATGTTTGACTTTACTTGAATGGTAAAGATCAAATTATATCTCTTGTTGAATTGAATAATTTCTCTAAGAAAGAGTTGTTGGGTTTTTCTCTTGTTAGTATTTTCCTAGGGTAAATTTTTGTGTGTCGTGTTTGGCTGTCCATTTATGATCCTATTGTTATTATTGTTTCTAATGTTGAGATCTTCCGTGTAATTGCTTAATGATGGATGTGAAAACAAGAAGGATTAAATTAAGAAATTACTAGAAATAATTATCAGATTAGAAGGTCTTGAAAAATCAACATGGTATCATATCAAGGTTAAAGAACAACCAAGAGAAGCCCTAATCCGAATCATGTAGCCTTATTTAAGGGTAGAAAACCTTAGAGCAACTAAAGACAAATTATGGTTTTTGTATCTGCAACTAAAGAAGAAGAGGGCCGAAGCCTTGGATTAAGGCTGAATACCTTCAAGCCTAATCACAGATGGACCAAATGGCCTCAGGAGGGCCGAAAGGCCTCAGTCTCAAAATAGGAAGGCTAAAGCTCCATTTTTCTATTGAGAATAATGCACCTTTCCTATGGAAGTCGTGATCCATTTCCTTGAAGATCGATTGTCTTAATGAGGTTTATTTGGAGATCATGATAATATTCTAGTAATTCCTCTGTGAAGGTCGAAATCCTCTTGGAAAGGACGAGTTATGTGAGAGCTAGAAACCTCGAATTGTTCCTATTGCTACTGTGGTTTTAAGTAAGGCTGAGATGAAGGCCAAACAAAAGTTGTCGATGATTATTTTGCAAAGGAAAGTTTGTTTGAAGAAGTAAGGCTAACCTCAATTTCCTAATTCTTAGATTGAGATTCATTGTTTACACAAATAAATGAGCAAATTCTGTACGCATTCATCAGAAATTTATTTATAAAATGACATTTCAAAGGTGAATATTAGTTGTCATTGTTGTTCATTAACAATAGTGTACGACTTAAAGTTTGAAAGTGCATTCAATAATTTTGCACATTATGGAGATCGAAATATTGCTCCATCTGTAGTATCCATGTTACGAGATCTTTGCCATCAAACTTCCTCATATCGATCTTTGGAACATGGTGGGTCTTCAATCCAACGTTAGAGTCACTGAAATTATGATTAACATTTCTTTTGTTCTCATCATGAGTTTCCTTTACTACCCTTTCGCCATTAGTAAGCATTTTTTGTAACAACTTTGTCAAATCTATCTTCAAATCTTCCATGTTGCCTTTAATTTTGCTTCTATACCATCCATCTTAGTTTCCATGCCATCCATCTTAGCTTCCATGCCATCCATCTTAGCTTCCATTCCATTCTTTAAACCATCCATCTTAGCTTCAGTTACTTTTTGTTAGAGCGTCATTTGTTGCACTTGGTCTCGTAATTATTTGTTTCCGCTTTGTATGAGCTTGATTTTGAAACGACTGTAACTTTGTAATTTCACTATCCAAGTTCTGAAATTTCGGCCCGTGATAGCCCTTTGAGTCCTCTTTTCAACCCCACGAGTATGATCGCAATTGGATTCTCCCAGAAAGAGTTATGCCCAATCTCCCCTGATGACTTGATTATAGAGTGGTTCCGTAGAGCGAACTTGTATGACGTGCCACATGTCACTGTTTTGACCTTCGGCCTTGAAAACGATACCCAACAAAATACAGTCCGTCCTCTTTTTGTCACTTTTTACGAAATTTGAATCTGATGCTGAGAGAGAAAGTTATGACACTTTTCCTAAGGTGACATGTTTGAGATTGAATTTGGGAGCCTGCAAAAACCCTAACTTCCTTAGTTCATATCTCCGAAAATATAGCGAGACAAGATCTGAAATTCGGTCATGAGGTTCATCACGATTTCGGCTCAAATGGCCTTTAATTTTAGCTTCTGAATCTTTGTAGAAAAATGTTATAGCGAAAATACCACGATGATCTGTTTGAAGCAACGAAACCATAGAATCCAAAGCTCTGATACCAATTGTTATGCAACTGCTCACAAAATAGAAGAAATAGATAGATCAACGACTTCAAAATTATCCTCTTCGAGGGGGAAACCTCCTTTACATTACACAAATGAACAATTCTTGGATGATACAAATGACAAGACCTCCTTTCTATATATAGGAGTCTAAGGGGTCACAATATAATCAAATCTGACATAACAATAATAATGTAAGGGCACAACAATAACAACAGTGGGCTCCTATGGGGCACAAATAACAATATGGGGACAACATGGGCACAACAATAACAATAAGGGGCTATAATGACAATAATAATAAGGGAATACACTAATATTATAGGGACCTAACATCTATGAGGTGACATTTGCTCCAATTGTTAGGTACACTTATATTAGAATGATTATTTCCATTACTTCTACTATGAGTTGGTACTTACATCAGGTGGATGTGGACACTGCTTTCCTCGATGGAGCAATTGAGGAAGAAGTGTACATAGAGCTACCTTAGTTTTTTGAGGTACTTGAGAGGAAATATCATGTTTGTAGAATAAAGAAGGCTTTGCATGAACCTTGGACATGTTATTCTCGGATGGATGGATATTGGATGAGTCTTTGTTGATCTTGTTAACATATGACTTGACGGGAGCAGAAGGACTCACGTGACAGAGGGAGCAACAATGGTAGGAGGATTTGTTTCTGTGATAGAGGGAGCAGTCAAGCCTTGTGTCATGTCAGAGGGAGTTGACCTTTGATTTCAAGATGAAGGATCTTGGTTGGATACATTACTTCTTAGAACTATAAGTGTGGTTGAAGCCGGGTAAGCATATTATCATGATCCTTTAGGGATATGGGATGATGGACAACTAGTCCATGACCACTTCCATGATAACTAATTTGAAAAAGCTAAGTGGTAGAGGCAGCAACTAGATTGCTACAACAAGATCTGCTTTATTGTCGAGCAACTGTGGTGATGGTTCCAGTGAAGGAAGCAACTGCAAGAATATATAGATTCAGATTGGGCAGCGAGTGTTGAAGACAGAAAGAACACATCAGGATGATTGTTCGGTTTTGGATTTTGCTTGGGTAGAAAGCAGACATCTATCGCACTCAGGACTGCAGAGGTCGAGTATATTGCAACTAGTTTGGTGAGTTGTGAAGCAGTGTGTCTTCAATAATTGCTTGTAGGATTGTTTGATCAGGTGTAGGATATGACCATGATGATAGGAGCACATCGAGATCATGGTACCGCCATATCTGTGACATGGTACAAAAGGAAGCAGTGAGGCTTCAGACATTGTCCCTAGGTCACAATATTGATAAGTGAAAGATACTGACCAGGGGCCATGAAATGTGGTTAGGGAGAATGACCTAGAGAGCATCAAGGCCCAGGGTGCTCCCCTAGATTGCCAAGAGGTATTTGGCTAGTGGGTAGAGTGAATGCCTTTAACATTTAGCATCGGGTAGGTATGTTACCATTCAATTGACATGAAGGAATGGAAATATCCCAGAGTTTGACCATAGGTCAGTGGTGTTGACTAGGTTCCAAGCGACGACTTGGATAATTGGTGACTTTGTTCCAAGTGACGACTTGTTGAGCATGACATTGATGCTGAATGCTTTCCACATGGTTTTGTAATAGAACATGAGGTGGATGCATTTATCAACATAGTAAGCTCTTTTAACCTTTTCTTGGAATAAAGAATTTATTTAACAAAAGATCCATTTGAAAAGGTCAAAGTGAATACATCCCTAGCTAAGAGGGAGTGTTGATTTTTTTTTTGTAGCTACTGCTAGTATTCAAGTTGGCCCTAAAATGAAAATGAAAAGAAGAAAAAATTAATTTAAAAATGAATTTATTTTGCCTCCAAAGTCAAGTTGGCTCCTCCAAAAGGTCAAGTTGGCCATGCATGTAGACACACCAATTTAGACTCGTTTGATGACTATATATACACCATTCATCTTCCTCCATGGACATCAATTCAGATCATTGAATGGACAATATATTTTTCTGCTCATCCATACGAAGAAGAGAGAGAGAGATAGTAGACCAAAGTTTGACCTCTTATCTGATCTATTTTATGTTGACTTCACACATGTGGGCAGAGGACTAAAATTTTGGGCTGCAGGACGAGTTTCTGGAAGTAGACTGAAGTTCTGGTTAGAAGGCAGAAATTTTGACGAACATACTTGAATTCTGAGGAAGGTGCGGGAGGCCGAGATTTCAAGAGGTCGAAATTTCTAGTTTGACCAGGTTTGACCTGGGCTTGTTTATTGGGCAATTTGATTTTATTTGGTTGGAAAATATTAGATTGTATCTTTTTATGAATTAAACAATTTCTCTAAAAAAGGTTGTTGGGTTTTTCTCTAGTTAGGGTTTTCCTAGGGTAGAATTTTGTGTCTCTTGTGTTTGGCTGTCTCTTTATGATCCTATTGTAATTATTGTTTCTAATGTTGGGATCTTTTGTGTAATTGCTTAATGATGAATGTGAACACAAGAAGGATTAAATTAAGAAATCATTAGAATAATTATCAGATTAGAAGGTCTTGAAAAATCAACAGAAATTAGTTGCACTACCACTTGGAAGGAAGTAGCATTAGTTAGCCATACTCCCAAGGAGAAGGAGATGTTTGAATCATTGCATGTCGAGATTTCACATGAGACAGGCTAAATTGGATTGCTTGTTTGATCTTAATTTATAATCAAATTTGATTGAGAAGCATGGTCCAAAGACTCCTGATCAACTATAGCCATATCCTTGGGTTGGGGTGAGATAAGATGTGGAGATGAGAGTGTTCAAACAATGTAGATTCAAGTTTACCATTAATTAAAACTTTGGAGATGAAGTGGAAGTAGATATGGTCCCATTAGATGCGTGTGGAGTCATCTTTGGAATTTGATACGTATATGTCAAAGATGCCATCTTTAAGAGGAGGGTAGACTAATATTGACTTATCTAGAGATGGCAAGGCTTTCACCATAAATGCACATATGGGCATGGCTAAACCTCTTTGATTAGTGCTCACCTGCAAGGTGAATAATTGATGATACCAAGAAACTTGTTTTGTTGTTCTTAAGAGAAGGGGAAAGCAACAAGGAGAGGGCATTGAAGTGGAAATGATGGCATCTTTGGAAGGATGTAATAGCAAGCAGTGACAACAACTCTAACAGTTGATCAAAGCCTAGAAGGAGCTGTTCTAAGAACCTTAGGGGCTACCACCCAAGAGAGAGGTTGAGCATGATATTTAATTGTAGTTGGAGTTTCTTTTTCCAAGCAGTGTGCAGTATAGACAAACCATCTAAGAAATATATGAGGTGAACAAATAATTGTAGCAATTGCTAGAGTGGGGAGTCATTAGGCCTAGTATGTTATCATGTGGTTCACCAATCATAATGGTGCCCAAGGAGAACAAAAGCTGGAGAATGTGCTTTGACTACCTTGCCTTGAACAAGTCACCATCAAGGACAAACATTGACTACCACAAATTGATGACTTGTTGGATAAATTACAATAAGCCAAGTTATTCACCACCTAGTTATACCTCAAATTAGATTAGCATCAAGTAAGGATCAAATTAGAGGATGCGTGGAAGACAACATTCAAGACAAGGCAAGGTTTGTACGAATGGTTAGTTATTCCTTTCAGTTTATGTAATGTACTTGAAACTTGTGTTTGATGAATAATGTTCGTTGGTTTTAGTCATGTCCAATTTACAATTGCCATTTGAATTGGAGACATATGCAAGTGGATATGCTTTAGGAGCAATTTTTATGCAAGGAGGAAGACTAGTATGTTGTGGTGTAAAATTGTTTCATGGAGTAGTGTTGGATTAACTCCGTGTTTTAGAATTGTTTCATGGAGTAGTGTTGGATTAACCTTGTGTTTTAGAATTGTTTCATTGAGTAGTGTTGGACTACCCCACAGATTTTTTTAGACAAAAATTTGGGCAGATCAACCCGAAGGGATCACATCCCATCGGGCAAACTAACATAGCCTAACCTCGAGGATGTCAAGGAGAATTGACCCCATGATCACCCATTGACGAGGTACTTTAGCAATGAGAGCTTGAACAATTGTGCTAACCCCCGAGGCTTATTGGACTACCCCATATATGTTCAAGAACTCTTTGTTATTTAATCTTATGTAATTGACAAGAAAGTAGAAGTGCTATCTCCTAGGGAAATGGACCATCATACACATTGACCATCCACTATTGTAGTACTTGAAAGGGTGAAGTAAAATGCAACAAGTGAGGCATTACAAATGGATGGGATTCCTAAAAGAATTCCATCTACTAATCAAGTACAAGAAAGGAGCTACAAATAGGGTTCCTAATATTCTTTCATGATATTGAAGATGATTGCAACTATTGGTATGTTAATACAACTTGAGCCCTTCATTCATGATCTACTAAGTGAAGACTATGAAATAGATGAAGATTCGAAAGGCATATACAAATAGCTAAAAGAAACATTTGTTACTGATGTGGAAGGAAATGCGTACCACATGTAAAATTGGCTATTATACAAACTAGACATTATGCATACCATAGACTCAATTGGTGAGGGAAGCTCATGATTCTATGATAGTTGGTCATTTTGGAGTGGCAAAAATAATGGAAAATTTGTAGAGGTATGTCAGGTATGTCAATTGGTCAACAATGCAAGAATAGGTGGCAAGATTTGTTAGGTGTTGTGTTGGTCGTACATGTCATCCATACGAAATAGACCCTAGTAGAGTATCTCCATGTACTTTGTTGGAGGTTTGCACATGTCTCCGAGAGGCCATGATTGCTTGATTGTAATTGTGGATTGATTTAGCAAGATGTACATGATCATTCCTTGCAAGAAGACCATCACTATTTAGGAAATAGATGATTGTTTTTCACTTATGTTTGGATACCTTTTTGGATTGTCGAGCTTCATCATATTCATTGAGATAGCGAAATTTTGGACATCACTTGGGGAAAAGTTGGATATTAAGCTGAAATATTCTAGGTTATATCCCCAAAGCAATGGACAAATTGAAGTTGTCACCTCGATGTTGATGAAATTGTTGATAGATTATATTGACAAGCATATGAGAACATGGGATGAGTAACTTATGTACATTCAACTAGTACAATTGAGCACTCCCTTTTTTCACAAACATGTTACCTTTTGAGACTTGTTTTAGCTATCTACCTGAGACCCATTAAGGGATACACAATTGGCTTTTGATCTAAAATCAAGCTTATGCCACCTCAAACCTTCTCACCTTTTGATGTATGAGCAACAAAGGGAAGCAAATTTGTTCAAAGGATTAAACATATACACTTGAAAGTGTAAGAGCCACTTGAGAAAGGTTAGTAGTGTAAAACTAGATATGACTAACACAGAGAAACCATAAATTTTATGTTGGAGACACAATGTGGCTTTATCAATGAACGCTTGCAAGGAGTAATGAAGAAATTCAAGCCCTTCAGATATGGACCTGTTGACATTATCAAGTAGGTAAGAAAATGCTTTCAACTTGGGACTTCCTCCTTATATGTAGATTAGTTCTCTGGTGAATTTGGAATATTTGAGGTTGTTTGAGCCTTACATGTTGGATGGAGAAGAGGACCATCAGGTTCTTGTCACCATAGAAGACTTTGTGTCACATATTCTTGAAGGTTGGAGGAGAATACAATCTTGTAGAGAAAAAAATGGATGACTTGTAGAGGATTGCAAGAGATTTGGCATATTGGCATTAAAATATTAAAGCTAAGGAGAGAAAAATGGTATGAGAGGAACCAAGTTGAAATCAAGTTCCCGCACCTATCCTTGGAAGCTTTTGGTGACCAGAAGTCTCGCATTGGGGAGTTGTGATCCAAATTGGATCTAGAAGAAACCATTGAATAGTTAACGACTTAGGTTAATGCAAGGCACTCAACAAATCAAGATGTTTGGCAACATAAAAGAAGTTCGTGGCTAGAGATGTTGATGATGAGGTGGGGGATGTGGTTGATCGTGTGAAGGGTCCCATGCTAAATCAACCAATGCCCATGCCTCCACATAATGCAAGTGTTAAGAAATTAAACAAAGGAAATAAAGATAAAAAAGGAGAAAAATAAATCAAAATAAAAGAATCATGAATTAAATTGCTGCTAGGAAAACACAAAAGCGAAATGAAGCATTGGTCTTGGGGGAAGCTAAATAATTGTGGATGCTTGGTCGTCCAATTGACCCTCCAAAAAAGTCCATTCATCAATATTCATGCTTGGCAAGTTAGATGGGTTCTTCGGCAAAGAATTTGAAAGAATGTTGTATTAAATTCCTCTAAAGAGAATGTAAAAAAAATCTAGAGCCATTTTGAATTGTAAACCTACAATTTTTGAGAAATAAAGACTCACCATAGCCATTTGATGTTGGATTCTTTTTCCTTTGGGTTTCTTGAGGTTAATTTCCATGTTCATTGTGTTGATTGTTGTGTCCAATGCGTTGATTGCAGTGTGATTGCATTGTTTTAATTAGTTGTCCTGTCTTGGTGCATTGTAACATATGTTCCATTGAATAGGGTATCATACGTTGTTTGATTGTGCTCTCTCAAGCTCTTTCTCCCTTGGCCACAATGGTTGGCTACTCCAAGGCATTCACAAAAACCTTAGAAGATTTTAATGGTGGGTAATATAGAGTTGTTACTCCATAGTTTCTATGCTTAACTGTGTTGCTAATACTATTCCTCTTTGTTAGCATTTTATCTCCTTTTTAGATTGTTACCTATCCAACTAGCACTTGAGATCCAAAGTCCAACATCGGTGCCAGCCAATGGGCAACTTAAGATGGATGGTAATATCACCACACAACCCTATTTTCACTTAAGAGCGACACTTTAGTAAAAGGGGGATGTCTCTAAGGTGGGATTACTAAAACAATATGGGCTCAAGGTGAAATGTAGAGTGGTCTTAGTAAAACAAATATTTATTGAGTTTATAAAGTTGGTTTTAATGGTGGTTGGTGGGGCGAGACTGTAGCCAAAAGTCCAAGAGGACATATTGAGTCATAGAGCAACAGAAAGGGATGCAAGTGTGTGGTAGATGGGAGTAATTATTGCTTTTACAAACATGCAGAAAATCTCAAGTGGTCGTAGGTTTATATGACTGAAAATAAATGACTAAGGCCTCTTCCAATGATGACCCTATATGCACATGCAATGACAAAACATGTGATGCTACTATTAGTTGAAATTAGTGTGAAATATCATAACACAGATAAATCAAATAGGAATTAAAAACAAGAAATTTGGGCAAAATGGAAATCACCCAAAGCTCGTATCCAACGAACATGACTGCTCTCTTCTTGAAACTCTTATTGTAGCAGATTGAAGCAAAATTTCAGCACATAAACTAGGAATATCACACATGATATGAAACTCAAGTGTCACATTGTTGTTGAATAGAGTTTTAACATAAGACAAACCAAGAGAGTATTCTTCCTCGAACGATCAATAACCATTACAATGGGAGGAGCTCATCTTATATAGGTGAAGAGCTAGAAACCTCCTCAAATAAAATAATAATATCCAAACTGGATCCTAGATCTCTCTTAGGGAAGGATTTAACAAACATTATCCTCCAACTGCCAATTGGCAAGTCAAAACTCTAAAGTATTAAAATAAACAAATAAAATGGACTGGATAGTGGGGGTGCTACTTGTCCTCTCCCATTCAAAAACACCCTCTTTGATCTTAGGCATTTGACCATGTAAAACCTTTTCCTAATTCCAAATGGATCATACTCCAGGAGTGTGCCGTCTAAGATAACCTTCAGTAATTTCCAAGGCACTCTCCAAAAAGGCCCTTGGTCTACCAAATAATATAAAATCACCCTGGAAGTTGTGCACCATTGATAACGTTTCCGATAGTAGTTGTTCCCCTTGATCTAAGGTTAAACAAACAATTAAATAATCTCAAAATGGAGTGCTCTTGAGAGGCGCGCCAAGGCAGTTATAAACTCATCAACAAATATATAATATATCCAAATAGAGGGCACCCTAGGAATATGTGCCCAAAGGTAGTTATGCCTACATAAATAAATGTGCCATGATGGGAACACGCTCCTAGATGAGGTAGTTAGCCATCTAGAGATGCTAAGTACATGCCAAAAATAGAAGAGGCTATTATGGATTTTTCTCCAAGAAGATAACAACTTGACCTAGAAGAAGATAACATGGGATGTGTGTAAGAGGTCCACAAAGCTGTTATAACAAATCCAAAGAATTGGAATGATCTCAAATGTTGTGCCAAAGTAGCTACATTTTCTTGATAGATGTGCCAAACTAAGTCCCCAAGAGTGCATCCTAGGAGGATGTGCAAAGGGGGTGGCCATGGGACTTTTACCACTCAAACTAGCAGGGGTCCTAGGAGGGTGTCAGACCAGGAGTTAACTCCTCAAATGTGATTATTTCATTCATTTAGGTTGTTCATTATTATATACAAGAGGGTGTCACTGTTCAGTTCATCTCCCGGTGACTCGCCATTTCCTCTATTATTTATTTACATTAATTACAACTGTTCATCCAATCCCTATGATTAGGTGTCAACAGAGGGGATCCTATAAAGCAACCACCAGGTCAAGGGCAACAAAGGAGTGATAGCCCATTGTCACCTCAGCTAAAGCTCCCCGCTCTCTACGGACATTCACCGATGGGAGGAGACCCAGTGTAAAGGGTAATCACTAGATGAATGGAACAATAAGAGGGCAAGGAGTGATTCCTATGGCCTATTCACAAGAGTGACTCAATTATATAGCTTTCTTGCTCGAGAGGCAAGGTGATATGCTCTCTAGGAAGGGCTAAGAGGATTCTCAAGGCTAGGGTTTGGGAATATATCTTGCAAAGATGATTCCTAAGCCTAAAAATCCTTATGGAGAATTGGTCTTTGTGTGATCTTTGTGGAATTGGCGTCAACAGGTTGTGGGACCACACGGGACCAAGTAGACCCAATATTAGGTCAAGGGTATGGAGTTGATCACCCAATGAAGGACTTGACCTAATTAGGGAGGAGAAGAGGATCAAAGGACAAACTTACTTTGTGATTTGAATTCAATGATCCTAATGAGGACACTAGCCAAAGAAAACTAGGGCAAGAAATGGTCCTTGAGCTAGGGATTTCTATATCTCGAGATCCCACCATCGGATGTGCTTCAAATTTGGAGGGCCTCTAGAAAAAACCTCAATGCAGTTGTGGACCAAAATCGAAGTGTTTGGATAGTTAGATTGTGAGATAATTGATGCCCTAGGTGACCTATGTAGGCTAGGCCTAGAAAGAGAGCTAGGTGAAAAGAATAAGCGTTGAAAATGATCACCAATGGAGGATTAGTGCCTTGTCCTTTGGGAGAGATGGAGTCAAGGAGAATTTATTATTTGAAATAGATTCACTTGGTCATGGAGGCCTTGAAAACAACTTTGCATGGCATTAGGGCATGAGAGCAGTGACTTCAAGGTCTTTACACTTCGATTTGCAATATTTGATGACTTATCAAGATAAAGTTTGACGCAAACTATCTCTAGGAATATTCACTCATTCATACATGGCCCATGACATGATGCAACACTATAAAAGATAAAATTTCCACAATTTTGCATAAGAAAACCAGTAAAGGTCAGCCTAGTATAGCGAAAAATCCCAGCAACATGCCTGTGACAAAAGTAAATAACAAGAATAGCATTAAAAGAACACTTACATGTAAGAAAGTGTGTATCCAATCATCAACATATGGCAATAGTGAAGCTCCAAGACAAAATGAAAGAGATCCAAATATCAAAATGCATCCATTAATCCAAACTCGTCCTCCAAGAAGGATAGTGAAAACCTCACAAGAGAAGATAACTCAATCCAAGTGATGATGAATGAGAGAGAATGCCTCTCTTCTATTTATACAATCCTCTAAGCGATTCAAATAGCCTAATTTTGGACTAATAATGCCCCTAGAATAAAATAATGTGCATAATAACAATACTTTTTGGTGACAAGCCCACCAAAATAACTCAATAACATAAGAATAAGCCTCTCAAGAAGGCAGAATGATCAATATAGTGAGTCATTGGGCCTTTGAGGAGGCTTAATGAAGTCCAAGGGGTGCCATGATGTAGAACTGGACTCGAAACATAGTGGACAAGGGGTTGGCCTCTTGTTTTCGAAGCAAGAAGTTGTGGTGCTCCCAAGTGGGTGTGGGGGCAAAAGGACATCCTCATGGGTCTCCAAGTGGATCAAAAATTCCTGTAGACCATCTGTAAGGGCTATGAAAATGATATAAGTCCTTCCTCTGCAGCGGAGAACATTTTCCAAGTGAATGGTGCACGTGTGGAGCTGGCTAGGCATGCTAAATCATCCTCATGATCTCCAAGTGGATTGAAAATTCATGTAGACCATCTGTAAGGGCTAGGAAAATGATATAAGCCCTCCCTTTGCAGCGGGAGACATCCTCTAGACTTTGGAACATTTGCCAAGTGAATGGTGCATGTGTGGAGCTGGCTAAGCATGCTGAACTAGGTGCATCATGCTCATCCTAAAGGTGGAACATGAGCAATCAACGAGTGGTGCTCAGGATCCATGAAGTACACTCTGCTATGGTGGAGGTCCATGGCTCTCAACGCTCACCCCACAAGTGCCCATGTGGCCCTTTGGAGGGCTCGAAACCTGTATAGGGAGAGCAAGCCCCAAATGGAGACCCACCTGCAATCTTGCATAAGATCCAATGCGTCCCCTTGCCCTCCAATACAACAAATCATTAGAGTAATCAAGTAAAAGTGCTTACAAGTCATGGGATCAATGGGGCACTTCATGCTGGCATGCCCTTACATAATGGGCTTTAGCATGTACAAGTGTCTCCAAGCTCAATAGGGGGTTAACCAAGGACCCTATTAGGTGGTTTCAACCTCTAAATGTGGTGACATGTCCATGGTAGGTGGCAAATGATATAATAATGGAATGGAGTGGGGATCAGGGGAATCATCCAGACCACGTGTCAAGGTGCAAGGGTAGCTATAATAAGGGAAGCCCGCACCTGCGTATATGAGTCTAGGAGGGAGCCAATCGTGGTACATGAGTTACCCCGAACTTTGTTTTTCTACCCTTCTACATAAGCCTTTTGCCTTGCCCCCCTTGAGGTGGGGCAGTTCATTGTCCACCAAGGGTTGGGACAATCATGGATTCCTTAATGATGGAGGGGGCTCATCTAGGGCCCATAGGAACCAGGGTGATGGCCATGGATAAGGGGTAGAGCTCATGTTTGGCTTTTGCCCATGTGCTAAATTTGTGTGTCCCGACAACCTCCTGCATTTTGTGGTACATTTCTTGTTGAGAGTGGCCAAATTATGCTTTTTGTTTTCTTTGTAGCTGCATCAACCTCCGAGGCATCATTCCAGGCCCAACCCAAGGTGTGGACAAGGGGAGAGGGAGGCTAACCCTATGTGGACCCAGATGGGAAAAATGATGAATGAGGCTAGAATGAGCTGAAGGGAGTGATGTATATGGTGTCGGGAAGCGGGACCATGCAACCAAAATCGAGATTTCCCATGTAGTGCCAGTCCTAAAGTTAGTGGCTAGTAAAGGAGATACCATGGGGCTAGGAAACAAGGGTGATCAAAAAATCAGGCAACGAAGACAAGAATACAAACCCAACCACTATTTCCACCAAATCCCCCCCACCAATCCATCCCCAAAAGTGCCCATGAAAAGCAAACAAATTTACTCAACCAAACCAATGAAAGGTCATACCCTTGGGGTTGGGAGGCCCACCTTCAAACATACATTCATAGTAGATGGGCGAGGGACCACATGGTTGGATCAGGTGGCGAAGAAGATGGCACATCGAGCTATCTGGGGTTTGCAAGGGGCTGTTGGCTGCCCACTGAGGACCATCTAGGAGAAATTTTTTCTCCTATGCATACAACCCACAGATGGTGGGTAACAGGGACCACGCTAGTGAACCATAAATAATATTAAGCAATGAAGGCTACATCCTTGAGGAATGTGTCAATGTAGTTATGAGTTCACTTGGATCTAGGAATCAACTTCCTTGGGAGGCTAACACCATGCTAAAAATAACTAGGGCATTCTCTCCAAGGAACCTCAAGTTCACACATCAAGAGAAATCCAAGGTCCACATAGCTACTTTACATCCTCCAAAGAAGTGAAGTGACCTCAATCCGTGTGCCAAGTTGGCTAGATGCACATGTATAACAAATCTTCTCCAAGAAATTTCACAAACAATTCACCTCAGGAGATTATGCAATGAGGCTAGAGCTTAGGACGCTCTCCAATATAATAATAAATAAGCTTCTCAAAACCAACAGAAAATACTTGAAACAATGTGCATATACAATAACCATCTATCCAAAACTATGGATGTACATGTCAAGTGACCTAGGAAAATGTGGAATAATGTCCACATAGCTACTATACATCGTCCAAAGAAATGGATTGACCTCAATCTTCGTGCCAAGGTGGTTAGAGGCACATGTACCAACACATCTTGAAGAAATTTCATAAATAGTTTGCATTAAAAGATTGTGCAATGAGGACATGACACTCTCCAATCTAACAATAAATAAGCTTCCCCAAACTAAGAGAAACTGCCTAAAACAATGTGCATATGACATAATGAACTATCCAAACCCATGGTTGTACATGTGGAGCAATCTAGACAATTTGTCAATAGGTCTCCATGCCTCCAAATGTGTGAAAAGATGCCAAACAAGAGGTTTACTCCACATCATCAAGTAGCAATGCCTCAAAAGATGCCACGTCATAATCAAACTATTAATATCCAATAGGGTGTTCCTCTACCAAGCCATGCGACCTACCATGTCATCAAGATATCCATTAAAGGTCCATGATTCAAGCAACTAATTCACCACATTAAGGAGCAATATTTAATCAATAATACTTAGGAAAATGCCTCGTTGATGGGTATCCCTCTCTATAATTATGATAAGAGGTCAATCAAATGTGTGATAAATGCTATGCAAGATCCTTAAACACACCTCAAACACCACACCACATGAGCTAGATGTCAGTCTCCAAAGAAGAGATGATGATGCCAATTAGGAAGATAATGCACATTGTTACCCACCCAAGTGGGTGATCCCTAGCAGAAATTTTTTCTCCCATTTGTTTAGGTTGTCAGGTAGTAGCTCTATGATGATCTACATATAGCTATTCCTCAGAGCTCTCCACGTATATGCCCCGGTCAGTGTTTTCTAGCATCTAGCATACTTTTTGAAGGAAGGTGGGCCATCTGTCATGAGGTACACTAACTATTTCTGTAATTATGTGCTTTCGTTTAATGTTACAAGCATACTAGTATGAATCACATGTTGAGCTAGATGATTGACTAGTCACCTTTGATTGTATTCTTGTTCCCACACTTCACCTTGGAGGTTATTTTTTGCCTCTAGTCCATTGTGACCTTCCTTGAGGCCTTTCTTTCCACTATCTAGGAGGGGCACAAATAAGAGGCATTGATTGATGTAGCATGCCCAAGGAAATCCATACTTATCACCTTCCTTTTGTCCCTGGTATCCACCTCCATTCTTCGGGCTAATTATCATTTGTCATTGATATTGGCAACCTTTATCATCATCTTTGAGTAAGGGTCCAAAAAAATTGCCCTTAAGAGATTGATGTAGTTGAAAGAAAGTTAAAAACATATATAGCCACAATGAAAGAAAATGTAAAATGCAAAATATGGCCTGGACAATTGAAAGTTCTTAGCAGAGAGAGTCCAATAATTTGAGGTCAAAATTGACTTGCCAATTTGAAGATCCAATATCCTGCTCTTAGATACATAGCTAACCCAAAAATGTAATTTTGGAGAAGACAAATTGTGCCCTCTTAGCCTCGAGACATACTGTTGTAGAAGCTTTTGCATTTTGGTGTTCTGGTTAGGGTTTGATGACAAGCTGCTACAGCTCTCTTCATCTGCTCCTAGACCCCTTCCTTGACTGCGATCTCCCACCAAGTTAATTTTCCCACATTCCTCGGTAGTTTTGGGCTATTTCTAGCCCTCTAATATGCCTCACGACCTCCTAGTCAAGGTAATTAGGCCTGTGACCCTTCTTGTAGTCATAGACAGTCACACGGCCTCTTGATCTAAGGGAGATAAGGCCTGCAGTCCACCTGGAAGAGCTCTTGAAGAATGCGACCTGCTTCTAGGAGACAGACTCTACCTCAACCAGTCTCAAAACATCCCCAGATCGACCCTCAACAGATGCGACCTTCCTCCAAACATCTCTGCTCCAATTTGCCGCTGATTTGGGCTAGTAACCAACCACAAAAACAAGTGTCACAACCTTTCGACCCTCCATCCAAGTTTATCTAGGCCTGCGGCCCACCGTTAGCATATAGCTAGAGCTGCGACCTATTGTAGGAGAGAAAACCCAACCAAGAATAAGCCCAAACACCATACAAATCTCCCTCATAAATGCGGTTTCCTACTTGTTGCAATTCAGACCTATTGGAGGCACAAAACCACCCACAAAACAATCCCAAACAAACTCATCCTCCTCCTCTTAAGCACGACTACCTCAAAGATGTATTTCACATGAGATGGATGTGTAAAATAAGGTTGGAGGGAACATCCTTTTATAGGAGATGGAGAGGGGTTTAACTTGGTTAATTAACCCCAAGTCAACCTTGATGAGTTACACATGAGTGGGCATAAATTTAAAAGCACATTTCTCCTTATCCAAATTTGATGATCTTTAGGTCGATTTTGATCATCTCGAAAAGAGGAATTTAATGCAATAATCATCTCCATCAAATGAGATGACCAAAGTGGAATTTGGCCCTAGTTGCCAATTTTAACACTCCCTCTCAACTAGGGAGAATTCCACCTACCAATTCATCATGCCATCCTGTCATTATGAACCATATCGATATCTCGTCTCAACTCTGCTGAACACTGATATAGATGAAGAAAAATCGATCGAGAGTGAGTCACAAGACCTTGCTACTCTCCACTGGCAAAAGTTAGTCCACATAATCAGGGGACGAACCCAAATCAGACTTGATCCCATGTGACCAAGTTGGTTGAACATTATGCGTCCTAGACATAGGGAGTACGGCAGTACACGATGTGTCCATTGGTAGTGTTATGGTCCCAAACCACTTTTCCCAACTCATTGGCCAGATGAGAGGTACTTCCCATGTGTCCCGAACTACGTGGGTAGGATGATGTTGGGGCAACAGTAGGGAGAGAACAAATCACATCTAGCTCACAATCACACGTAGGGAAAGGATAAACCACATCCTACAGTCACATGTCACAATCATCGTAGGGAAAGAATAAACCACATCCTACGTGCATGCAGACCAATAATGGTAGGAAGGATCCTACACGCGGGGAAATGATGAACCATGTCCCATTGACATGTCAACCACTGATGGTAGGGAATGAGCATCCTGCATGTGGGGAAATGATGAACCACGTCCCACCAACATGTCCACATGTGACAATTGATAGATGCCTATATGCATCTCTCATTATGGTATCCACAGGAGAAGGTGAACCACTCATTCTGGTCATATGCTATAGGAGAAGGTAAACCACTCACCATACACACATGACAACCACCATAGGAGAAGGTGAACCACTCACCCTATGTGTCATATATCATCATGGGTTATCACAAGTGAAGTTGAACCACTCACCCTATACACAACGTACCTATAGAGAAAGGTGAACCACTCATCCTATGGTCGCACAAGAAGTACCCCAGGCCCCCCAGGAGCTCCCAAAGCTCAATGTTAAGCCGAGATCCTCATAGGAGAGTCTTTCCACGACTCCCAGCCTCTTTCTGAATGAAGATAAATTTTGACCTTACCAAGAGGCTTTGAGAGGATGTCGGTAACCTGCACATCCATCCTCAAATGATGGAGCTTGACTGTTCCCAGTTATACCATATTCTAAATAAAGTGCTACCTGGTGCCAATCATAGATTCTTTGAAAGGTGAATTCCACTTTGATTATCTCAGTATACAACGGTGATTTCCAGCATGTGCACAAATGGCTCACTGAGGAGCTTCTTCAACCAAATGGCTTCATAATGAGCCATGCTCATTGCTTTATATATATATATATATATATTGAGCAGTGCTTTTAGAGCAACAAACTCCAGCCTTTGATTCATCCACGAAATAAAAGTGGATCCCAAGAAATACAACACCTAGATGTGCTCATTCATCATACTGCCAGCCCAACCAACATCGAGAAATCCATGGAATCTTAAATTCCTATTAGTGTGTCCGCTCTTCCTACAATCATGGCTTGGCTCCTGGAGGGGACTCATGTTTCGAAGCCAATCCTAGCTCTCTTACAATCCCTGCTCTCTTATCGGGAACTCGTCCTGAACTCGCCCCTAAACAGCCTTCTCGACTTGCCATTCCTCGTTCGGAAGTGGGTTCGGAAGTTGGAAATCGGAATAGATCCTTGATGCTAACTGTATACAATATGTGAGGCTTAATCATAAATTGTCACAAAGTTTTTGTAGCAAGGTATATGCGTTAACAAGAATACCGGGGTCCCCACAAGTTGTTTATATCCAGATCAACAACTTTTCCATTTTATCAGAGTTATCTTGAACCACTCACTCTATACACAACGTACCTATAGAGAAAGGTGAACCACTCATCTTATGGTTGCAAAAGAAGTACCCCAGGTCCCCCAAGAGCTCTCAAAGCTCAATGTTATGCAGAGACCCTCATAGGAGAGTATTTCCATGACTCCCAGCCTCTCTTCGAATGAAGATAAATTTTGACCTTACCAAGAGGCTCTGAGAGGATGTCGGTAACCTGCACATCCATCTTGAAATGATGGAGCTTGATTGTTCCTAGCTATACCATATTCTAAATAAAGTGGTACCTGGTGCCAATCATGGATTCTCTGAAAGGTGAATTTGTTAGGGTCCAACCCTAACCCCCTTATTTATGTAATAGGGTCGAGTCATAGTCATAGTTAAGTAAAGAGCCAATAAAGCCCATATTAATAATTGTAAGTGGTTGACCCGCATTTAAAGAAGGGACCACAGTTAGTTGCAAATGGGCCATGGTATTAAATAGATGGTATTAATAAGAACCATGGTATTGACCCATGGTATTGCATGTATGAATCCTATATAAAGGATAAAGACTCCCCTCGAGGAGCATCGTGTCTTATTTTGTAATTGAGCTCAACTCTATTGGAGGTTGCCCCCTCGAAGAGGCAAGTGATCATTGCTTTCCTTTTTTGAATAATAAAATACTTGCTGTTATTTCTTATTGTTCTGTGTTTTGGGTATATTTCTTCGCATATTTGGTATTCTAGTATCTTCTCGTAGGTTAAGAGCATAACAAGTGGTATCAGAGCACTTTCCAGGGCTGGTGGGATCTCCATTTTCAGCAGAATTTGTTTTTGGCTAGAGACGTGTTCTGGCGTCTTTAAACCACGGGATCTGTCGTTGAGTGCATATTGCGAATTTGGGGAGGCATGCACGCAGGAAATACAAGAGGTGGTCACGCTTGTTGGACTCCCTTGTAACCCCTGTGGGTACCCCTTCGAGTAGTAGCGCATTAGACAGAACCGCGCATGGACTGTCTTCCAAGTACCCTCTAGGTATATCGGAAGCCCCCTAGGCTTTCCTGAAACCTCGCCATAGATAAACTGTCGGTTGTCGTGCTGCTACAGTACGCTGAGAACAGCACTCGAGGAGATTACTTGCGCGTACGATAGGGTAGTTGGGTTGTACGGCTAAGGGTACGGTTGATCCTCCTTGGTTAGTGCCCTGAAAGATTGGGCCGAGTACTACTGTCAGACCCCTATGTATATTGCGATCTGTAGCACCTGACACTCCTTGAGACCATAGTTCCCTTGTCTCTCTTTGGATCACGCATCATCTTTGCCCGATCAGATCTAGTAGGTGGGGTTTTGTCGCAGCAGCAACATTTAGTTCCGCCATTCAGATCTATCAGATCCGCCATCTAGATCTTGCAGTTTGGGTTTTGTAGCAGTCGCAACAATCAGATCCGCCATTCAGATCTAGCAACAAGGGTTCGATCACCGCCACATTCCTACTCATACTTTGCAGTTGAGGGTTCGCCGACAGATTTGACTATTTGTGTGGGCTCTTATATGTGGGTGTGATTCTTGCAGGACATTGGGCAGAATTTACTTTTTTGGGATTCGGTTACTGCAGTATTCCTAAGCGATGAGTAAAACTCCTTTCAGAGTAAAAAAGTCTGAGACCCTCCCAGGACGCTTATAGGAGACTTAGCCCATAAGAATCAGGTCGACGCGCTGAGCAAGGTGGTACCATTCACTTGTTAGCGTCAAAAATTTCGGGTGGTCCCAAATTTTATTTATTTCGCAGTAACCATCAGTGCACTGGATCGGTGCATGGTACAAACCCGAGCTCAAGCTATGGCTAATGAGAAGATCGACACCCTTGAAAAAAAGTTGGACACATTATTGACGTCGATCCAGACCTTAGTTGACACAATCACAAAGGGCAAGTCGGGGGAACAACTGGAGGCATATGCTTTTAATGAAAACAGTGAGGGCGAGTCTAGCCATTCTCTTCACCTCTTTGGAAACCACCAACAGTCCTAGTCGCGACCACCCAAGCTGGACATGTATAAATTTGATGGCTCTCATCCGGCCACATGGCTAGCACAAATGGAGCAATATTTCACATTGAATCACATTAGAGATGATGCGACTCAGCTAAGTGTGGGTAGCATGTACTTGGACAATGAAAGATGGCAATGGTGGCAGTGGCATCAAGGTTGCTATGGAAGGCCCATGACTTGGCAGGTATTCTCAAAAGCCCTTACGGATCACTTCGACAATGAATCTAATTTTTTGGGTCGTCTTACTAAGCTTCGACAGACAGGAACAGTGCAAGAATATAGTACAACCTTTGAAGCCTTAGCCTTCCGCACAAGAGGACTACGAGATGAGTTCTACTTGGAATGTTTTGTCAGCGGTCTCAAAGAAGCCATACAAGCCCACGTCCGATTGCAACACCCAATCTCATGGCTGGATGCTTGCAGGATAGCTCGTGAAGTAGAACGTGTGTTAGCGGCTCAGTCGACTCGTCCAAATTTCATAGCCAAGGGTTGCTCTACCTAGGCTCCAAGCACTACCCAAACACTGAAGGTTCAAAAGGTGTCACCAGCAGAAATGGCGGAAAGAAGAAAGCAAGAATTGTGTTACTACTGTGATGAGAAATACTCCCCGGGGCATAAATGCAAGGAACCCAAATTCTTTCAAATTGATGCTACTGATCTCAGTTCATCGGAGGAAGCCCCACCATTTGAGGAACCAGAGGAGGAAGATGAGGATCACCAGCGGGACAATGCGCTCCCCGCTACACCTTATGAACCAGTTATCTCGCTTCATGCTTTGGTAGGGATTTCTTCTCCCCAAACTCTCAAAATCAGAGGCTTTATTAAGCATCGCCCTGTAGTAGTCTTGATTGATAGTGGCAGTACGCATAACTTTATCCATCAAAGAGTCGCTGAAGCAGTGCATTGTTTTGTCAGAGTAGTCTCTAATTTCCAGGTCCAAATTGCTGATGGGGGGACAATGAAATGTGAAGGCTGCTGTGAAAATGTCAAACTTCAAATGGGGGATTATCAGTTAAAGACCCACATGTTTGCCATACACATGGGAGGGTGTGACATTCTTGGGTGTTGAATAGCTCCGCACACTCGGCCCAATCACAATGGATTTTCAGGAGTTATATATGAGGTTTAAGCAGAACAACCACACACATACCCTCCGCGGACTCCAGGTGGGTGCTCCCTCTATCATCAGCTCGCATAGGATGGAAAAATTGTTAAAAAAGGGCCACCATGGAGTTATAGCCCTATTTAATGCCAACCAGGCCTTCGAACCCACTTCTCTTCATATTCATCCTGAGATGCAACAGATCTTAAACAACCATCTGCCGGTCTTTGACAAGCCTCATGAGCTTCCACGCTCGAGAGGGGAACATGATCATAGCATTACTTTGGTCCTAGGGGCCCAACCACCAAATGTGCGCCCATATAGATATCCGTTCGCCCAAAAGAATGAAATTGAAAAAATCATCAAGGAACTCCTGGAAGCAGGCGTCATTCGTCCTAGCATTAGTCCTTATTCATCGCTTGTGGTCATGGTGCTCAAGAAAGATGGGGAATGGCGTATGTGTCCAGACTTCAGGGCTCTCAACAAGTTGATGGTCAAAGATAAATTTCCCATCCCGGTTGTCGGTGATTTGCTGGATGAACTAAATGGGGCTCAATTCTTTACTAAGCTCGACCTTCGCTCGGGCTATCACCAACTTCGCATGAAAGAAGTAGACATTCCAAAGACCGCTTTCCGAACTCATGAAGGCCATTATGAGTTCCTAGTCATGCCATTTGGTCTTTGTAATACCCCATCCACTTTTCAGAGCCTCATGAACCACCTGCTCAAACCATATTTCAAAAAATTTGTCCTTGTTTTCTTTGATGGCATCGTCATCTACAGCTGCACCTTGGCCACACATCTTCAGCATGTAGATTTGCTCTTGCAACTGCTCCGGAAGCATAAATTATTTGTCAAGATGTCCAAGTTTTCTTTTGGCATGGAAGAAGTGGAGTATTTGGGCCACATTGTGGGGCGTGAAGATGTTAGGGTGGACCCCAAAAATCCAGGCAATGCAGGATTGGCCTCAACCAAAGACCTCGAAGAGCTTGAGAGGATTTTTGGGTCTCACAGGCTACTATCGCAAATTTGTCCGCAATTATGGTCGCATTGCTAGACCCCTCACCCACCTTCTCAAGAAAAATTCATTTCTCTGGAATGATGAAGCGCAACAGGCATTTGTAGCTCTCAAACATACCATGTGTTCCACTCCCGTATTAGCACTACCCGACTTCACCAAATCTTTTGTGATTGAATGTGATGCTTTAGGTACGGGTATTGGGGCGGTCTTAATGTAGGAAGGTCGACCCTTGGCCTTCACTAGCCAACAACTAAGTGGGACAAATCTGGGACAATCTACCTATGAGAAGGAGATGATGGCCATCTTACATGCAGTTGATACTTGGTGACCATACTTATTGGGACGACGTTCCAAATCAGCATAGACCATCAAAGCCTTAAATATTTTTTGGAGCAACGCTTATCCTCGCCACAACAAAATAAATGGCTCGCCAAAATATTGGGATATGATTGAGATAATTTATAAGAAAGGGCGTGAAAATGTCGTAGCAAATGCGTTATCATGCCAATTTGAGGAGGAAAGCACCCTGCTCGCAATGCCCCTTTCCATTCCAGAATGGATTGAAGAAGCTCGCAAGGAATGGTTTTCACATCCTTTGCTCTCCCAACTCATTAATAAATTGTAGGCGGATCCAAATTCCACAGCGGGCTGCTCTTGGCAGGATGAGATTCTTCGCTACAAGGACAGAGTCGTCATATCACCAACATCCACCCTCAAAAGTCCATTTTGGCAGAGTTGCACTCATCTCCCATTGCAGACCATTCAGGCTTTCAGAAGACTTATGCTCGCACTCGACGTTCATTCTTTTGGACAAGCATGAAAAAGGACATTCTTACTTTTGTAGCTGAGTGCGACGTATGTTAGTGCCACAAAGGAGAAACAGTCAAATCCCCAGGCACATTACAGCCATTGCCCATCCCGGCCTCAATCTGGACGGAGGTTTCTATGGACTTCATTACGGGTCTTCCGAAGTCAGGCAACAAGTCAGTCATCATGGTGGTTGTGGACAGACTTTCTAAGTATGCTCATTTTTGCGCCCTACCCCACCCTTTTACACCGACTTTGGTAGCTCAATCTTTCATGGACCAGATCTTCAAATTGCATGGCATGCCCACTTCCATTGTGTCTGATCGTGACCCGATCTTCACCAGTAACTTTTGGCAGGAACTCTTCAGGCTACAAGGTACCCAACTAAACTCAGTATTCTTATCACCCAAATTGATGTCCAAACTGAGCAGTCAACAAATGTTTGGAGACCTACCTTAGGTGTTTCACTTCAGAAAAGCAACATCTATGGGTACAGTGGTTACCTCTAGCCGAATGGTGGTATAACACTAACTATCATGCCACCACCAAAATGACTCCCTATGAAGCAGTTTATGGTCAACTCCCTCCTTCCCCCACTTCTTATATCAAGGGATGCTCGAAGGTACAAGCAGTGGATCAACTCCTACAGAACCGCACAACCATGCTGGCCCACCTTAGAGAGAATCTCCATCAAGCTCAAAACTGCATGAAGCAACAGGCAGATCAACATCGTTCAGAATGCCAATTTCAAGAAGGGGATTAGGTATTTTTGAGGCTGCAACCATATAAGCAAACATTACGCAAAGACAAGGGTTGTCAGAAATTATCTCCAAAATTCTATGGACCGTATCAAGTACTTCAGTGCATTGGAAAAGTCGCCTACAAGCTAGCTTTGCCACCCACTGCAAAAATCCATCTAGTCTTCCATGTCTCATGCCTCACGAAAGTGATTGGGAACCATTGCCGAATTCAAACCAGTCTACTAGAATTGGATGAAGAAGGTTCAATCTGGCTCCAACCTGAACAGGTTCTTGACACGCGAGAACGGCATCTGCACAACTGCACGATCAAGGAAGTCCTCGTCAAGTGGAAAGACACCTCTCTGGAATATGCGACCTGGGAACCAGCCACTGTCCTTCAGCAGTTTCCGCAGCTTTAGCCTTGAGGACAAGGCTATTCTTATGGGGGAGGGCATGTTAGGGTCCAACCCTAACCCCCTTATTTATGTAATAGGGTCGAGTCATAGTTATAGTTAAGTAAGGAGTCAATAAAGCCCATATTAGTAATTGTAAGTGGTTGACCCTCATTTAAAGAAGGGACCACAGTTGGTTGCAAATGGGCCATGGTATTAGATGGATGGTATTAATAAGAACCATGGTATTGACCCATGGTATTGCATGTATGAATCCTATATAAAGGATAGAGACTCCCCTCAAGGAGCATCGTGTCTTATTTTGTAATTGAGCTCAGCTCTATTGGAGGTTGCCCCCTCGAAGAGGCAAGTGATCATTGCTTTCCTTTTCTGAATAATAAAATACTTGCTGTTATTTCTTATTGTTCTGTGTTCTGGGTATATTTCTTTGCATATTTGGTATTCTGGTATCTGCTCGCAGGTCAAGAGCATAACAGAATTCCACTTTGATTATGGCAGTATACAACGGTGATTTCCAGCATGTGCACAAATGGCTCATTGAGGAGCTTCTTCAACCAAATGGCTTCATAATGAGCCATGCTCACTGCTTTATATATATATTATATATTGAGCGGTGCTTCTAGAGCAGCAAACTCCAGCCTTTGATTCATCCAAGAAATAAAAGTGGATCCCAAGAAATACAACACCTGGATGTGCTCATTCATAATACTGCCAGCCCAGCCAACGTCGAAAAATTCATGGAATCTTAAATTCCTGTTAGTGTAAGTTGATATACAATATGCGAGGCTTAACCATAAATTGTCACAAGGTCTTTGTAGCAAGGTACATGTGTTAACAAGAATACCAGGCCCCCCACATGTTGTTTATATCCAGATCAACAACTTTTCCATTTTATCAGACCTATCTTTCATTTTGACTTGAAAAGTCAACTCCCTCTTACATTGATAAATGAGAGGAGCATCATCTGTTAGACAGATTTCATCAGTGGCTGCATCTGCGATTATGTCTCTCTCTAAATAACAGGAAAGTGACATAACTATTGAGTTGTCTGCAACCTGCTACCGTTCCTGTCATTATTCCTTTGGTCCATGTGCCAAAGTCACTCAGTCAATTAAGTGGATCATAATCATATAGTTTCCATGCAGCTTCTCAGGCAATCAGAGATATATTGAATCATTTTCAGAGTCATTAGATCAACCGTCATGTCTTGCTTTAATCAACGTTCTTTGATATGGTCTTCCTTCTTGTAATAATCATTGGGCAAGAAGAGTCATCAAGCCGTTTTTCCAGGGATTGTATAGCTCCCTCTGAAGTCTTACTTTAGCTGGACATCAGGCCTTCATCACACGGCTCCTCATTTTTAACTGTATCATCAAACTAGGGGATCATTAAAGATCCTTTTAGACCATCAGTCAGCTGCTTCATTGATAGATGATTGCTGCCAATACGGACTCCGGAGGTCCTTCTCATCCAGACATGTGTATTCATATGACCATTCTTCATAAAATCTAAGTGCCCAATGACCAATAAAATCAAGGAGTTCTTTGTTCCCTCCATCAAGGCTTTCTCAATGAGGTACCTCTGTCCTTCATGATTATCGGGGCTGCTACAAGATTCTGCTCCAATATGTCATGAACACGCTCTTAAAAGAGGAAACTTCGAAAGTTCATATTGCAACCTTCATCACCATATTTTTTCTGAACTTTTGTCTGCTTCAAGACTTCCTTCAGATTAGTCTCTAAACTGGGATATCATGGATCTATCAAACTTCTGATAGGACCTATTGATGTAGTCTGCTTCCTTTTGTAACTAGTCTTTTACAACAACTTTTGCTAGATCTCTTTCAAAGGATGACAACTGTGCTTCTCTTGCTTCAGACTGGGTGTATCAACGATGCTACTACAGGACTTCAAGATGAATTACTGTATAGAAAGTTTCAAGGAGACTGTTCCTTCTCAGAACTGAAAGAGGATTAATGCCTTTCTATTCTTCTGTTATAGAGTATCAAATGCTTCCTTTGCTTGATAACATGACCTAGATATTCACTGATGTCGATACCTTGGGACTAGGATTTCAGACTAGACCCTTATTTAATAACAATGTTGCCACTGTAAATCAACAATCTTCATAGGTTGGCTCAACTGAATATATATATATGAGCTGACCATGACACCTTGTGCATACAAACGAGATAGGAGTCTCGATTTCTCTTCCTTTGAGACAGGGGCTTGAATTAAGTTCTATTGAAATGTAATTGTGCTCAGAACAATGGAAGGACTAGGCTTCTTCTTTTCTAGCCTTTACTTGAATGATCAGAATTTTGAAGAGCAACCCAGACCTCATCTTTAAGTTCAAGTACAGTCTCATGCTCAAATTACCCTTCCACAGGTGTAGGCTCAGAATTTTTGTCATAATGTCCAAACTTGGAGAATATATATATTCAGACTAACTGTCACAAGATTGGCTTCTTAAATGATTGATCAGGCATAGATAATAAAGAAAATACAAATCATTTTAGGACTGCAACTTCCTCTTTCAAAGATGAAGACCTCTAATATTTGAGTAATTTCCACAGGACTTCTAACCTCACTGTTGAGTTTGCATAGCGTAATATGAACTTCAGAACTGTACTTTCTTCTATCTGTTGTTTGGACACTCTCAGATCGGACCATCGACATTCTGTCCACATCAATACTAGGAAACATCCTTCTAGATCAAGGAAACACCGTTGTTTACCTGTGCTAACAATCTGAGTGGCTGTAGCTCGAGGAGAGGGTCTTTCCTAGACCTCTCGGGGGTTCTATCAGTCCTCCATAATCATCTGTACCTAAATCTTTTCTTGTGGTACTGAACAGAGATCCAAACCATACTAAAATATACACAGAAACACCCTTACTTACCTTTGCACCAGCAACCTAAGACAGCAAGAAATTCGCACCAAATTCTGCCCTAGACTTGCCCTTAAGACTCCTCACTTCTTTGCCACAGACTTCCTTGCCTCAGATCCATTTTCCCAAATCACAGAGATTTCTTGAGAGAGACTGCGGTAATATTTCAGAGAAGAGGGCTAATAACGATGTCCGGAGCTTTGATCTTTCATGGAGATATTTTTCTCCTAGAGGCAAGACTTTAATAGAGCTATTGATCTGGCCATTACTTCACACATTATTCTTGATCTCATTTGTAATTTAGTCTCTGTTTAGAGCTTGCAATTATGCCCATATTTAGGATTGCTTTCCTACTGGGAACACTGACCTGGGTATGCCTTTTATCTTTTGATGTGATGAGACCTTTCATAGTGACCCTTACATGCTAGGACCTTCAGATGTGTCAACAAACTTCACTTGGTGATTGCTTTCTCTTACACTCTTGCTTGGGCTTGTCCTCACCTGATCTCTGAAACCATGTTAATTTTAGGTTAACATGTTCTTTGTTTAGGACAGTTACTTCAGAGATCCATAGTAGCCCAATTTTCAATTAATTTCATTTCCATTAGCAATCACAACGTTATCACATTGACAGTAACTGACAAAAGAACATAGATGATAAATGTAGAAGACAAGCCAAGACAAGAGGACACAAGAATATGGCTTGACGTTATCACATTGACAGTAACTGACAAAAGAACATAGATGATAAATGTAGAAGACAAGCCAAGACAAGAGGACACAAGAATATGGCTCAAGCCAGGGAAAAACCCCAAGATGGGGAAAACCCTTGATCAATTCTTCTTATTTTTGGTATCAAATGCTTAGCAGAGAGAGTACAATAGTTCAAGGTCAAAGTTGACTTCCCAATTTGAAGATCCAATATCACTGCCCTTAGATACGAAGCTGACCCAAAAATGTAATTCTGGAGAAGACAAATTGTGCCCTCTTAGCCTGAAGACATACTGCTGTAGAAGCTTCTGCATTCTGGTGTTCTGGTTAGGGTTTGATGACAAGCTGCTACAGCCCTCTTCCTCTGCTCCTAGACCCCTTCCTTGACTGCGGCCTCCCTCCAAGTTAATCTGCCCACATTCCTCTGCTGTTATGGGTTATTTCCAACCCTCTAATATGCCTCACGGCCTCCTAGTCAAGGTAATTAGGCCTGCGGCCCTTCCTGTAGTCACATACAGTCACATGGCCTCCTGATCTAAGGGAGATAAGGCCTGTGACCCACCTGGAAGAGCTCCTGAAGAATGCAGCCTGCTTCTAGGAGACATACTCCTCAACAGATGTGGCCTTCCTCCAAACATCTCTGCTCCAATTCCCTGCTGATTTTCATTTGGGCTAGTAGCCAACCACAAAAGCAAGTGTCACAGCCTTTCGGCCCTCCATCCAAGGTTATCTAGGCCTCCAGCCCACCTGTAGCATACAGCTAGAGCTGTGGCCTACTGTAGGAGAGAAAATCTAACCAAGAATAAGCCCAAACACCATACAAATCTCCCTCATAATTGCGGTTTCCTACCTGCTGCATTTCGGACTTATTGGAGGCACAAAACCACCCACAAAACAGTCCCAAACAAACTCGTCCTCCTCCTCTTAAGCATGGCTACCTCAGAGATGTATTTTACATGAGATGGATGTGTAAAATGAGGTTGGAGGGCACATCCTTTTATGGGAGATGGAGAGGGGTTTAACTTTCTTAATTAACCCAAGCCGACCTTGATGAGTTACACACGAGTGGGCATAAATTCAAAAGCACATTTCTCCTTATCCAAATTTGATGATCTTTAGGTCGATTTTCGTCCTCTCAAAAAGAGGAATTTAATCCGATAATCATCTCCATCAAATGAGATGACCAAAGTGGAATTTGGCCCTAGCTGCCAATTTTAACAATAATTTATGAGGATGATGTCATGTTGAGGAGTCTCTTTTCCCACATAGGTGGAGGAAAGGGGGCAATTTGTTATGTATATCATTATGAGAGCTATCTTATAGGTCTGCTTGTGACCTATTGAACTTGTGAACACTTAATGCCAATTATTAGGGCTTTTACTTGTCTTGGTTACCCTCCTATAAGTAGAGGGGAGTTGAATTGCTTGGATCATTGTTGCACACACTAAAATATTTCTCTTGCAAAGAGTGTGCACTAGCTTTTCTCCATGCAATGAAAACCCCAAGTGTTTCTTCATTGAAAACCTTTCTGGGTGTATAGGTTAACAAGCTTTTAGAGAACATTGGCTTAGAGACTCTGAGTCATCTAACCTCTCAGTCTTGCTGGGGAAGCTTCCCTTGTGGGAATAATATCTGACCACAAACAACAGGGGAGAAGCCACTATGGTGACAATCATAGCTTGTCTCATTGTTGCCCAAGACCTAGAGTGCCTAGTGAAGCTATGCACTAGGCTAATCAATTTTGCAGTAATACACACCAAAACAATCCCCCCATGGTAATGAGCTCTAAGTTGCAACAATCATAGAGAAATAAGTGTGCAGACAACTCTAGGGGAGTCTGATTGCAAACCATAATGTCCGTCAATAATCCATGAAGCTCCATCAAATAGCCCTGCATCTGTTTGTCCAGTGTGAAGATAATTCCAACTGACAGTCATTGGTTTTTATTCATTTGATAGTAAAATGGGGCAAAAACCACAACAGCCAATGTGCAGCCTATGTCGCCAAGATCTTTAATTGGATCAAATACCTCGTGTTGTATGAGGGGATAACACAGATTGTTGGGCGCTCGAGTGAAGTCATGATTTCCTCTAGTGCTAATGTTTTGTCCAATTGATAGATACAACTTACTCCTTTGCACCTGGATGCCTTGTGGGTTCTATTCAAATAAATTCGACTTGCTGCATTGGTGGATGGTAGACACATAATATTGAATTATTTTGTTGAATATTTCACTTTCCCAAATAATTGACAATTGCTATGTGAATACTTTGCGAAAGAGAACAACAATACACTGCCAACACAATGTTTGACAAGCTTTACGTGATGAATTGCCTTAGAACAGGGGGTTCCCATCATTGTGTGTTATTACTTTCCTCAACACTGTGTAGTGACCCTAGCCTAGATTTAGCACATAAAGAGGTAGCATTGGATGGCCAAACACATGGCAACAACAATCTAGTAGTTTGGTTGTTTAATACTTCGTATAACGTCCTTTGCAAATAATTACTTCGTATAACGTCATTTGCAAATAATTACATCCTATGTTTTTAGCTAAGAAACAAGTTGGAGGAAAGTGATGTGCTCATGAGATTGCTTCAATTAGATTGCTAGTGATTAACTGAATGGGAATACAAATGCTGGTTGAGTGCTACACACATGAACATCTTACTATTTGGTTGACTTTTTAAGGTAGACAAATCAATCGAATTATAATTGGGCAAAGGATCCATGTTGGTGAAATGGACAGGCCTACCTTTTACCGATCATGGTTAGCTAACTACCCATAGGTTTGTAACAGAACTAAAACCCATGCAAAATACATCATACGATATGAAACTGAACTATTAGAGGAGAAGTTGGTAGCTATATTTAGAATAGGAGTATAAACTTGTTCAAGAAGGCTAAGATTGTGGAAAGTGAACGCCATAGTGAAAATAGTAAGAAATATTTAAAAATTCGGTGTACTTTACAAAATAGTAAGATGATTTCCCAATATTAGTTTTTATAACTCTATGTTGTTGCACAAATAGTAACCTCCTAATTAATATGCAGTTGTTAAAGATCATAAAAATGAACATTATGATGAGAATGAGGAAAATTAACTCTCAAAGGAGGGAATCATTAATAGTCTTTTTTGTGCTTGCGAGTGGTTCATTGTTATTCATCGAAGCTGAGATTGGTACATTGATTACAGAGTATTATGTTTCCCATTGCGATAACACAACTTTTACACTGTAAATGCTTCGTTATTTTGATGCTTTTGAAGAGTTAGTTCCAATCAATTTGCGTGTTTTGATATGAGATTGTTGCTCTTGCACCAGAGGTTAGGTAATAGATCGTCTTTATCTGAGAATATACATTTCCCATGTGTTTTCCATGTAAGAATATCCATCCACATTTGTGTCACTAGGTTAAAGGAATGTCATTTTTAATGAGAGTTGGCTGACTTGAACTTTATGTATTCTACAGTCTCTCTCTCTTAGTCAGAGGTCTGCAGCTGTGGACATAGGATCACTGTGTTTGATTATAAAGGAGCAGGAAGCAAAGATCAAGACACTTGAGCAAGATGTTGGCAAGCTTCAACAAAACATGAAATCTTCGGATGTTTCTGCTGAAGTTTTGCAATTACGTCGAGAAATGCAGAGTTTACAAAAGAAAATGGATAGTCAGAGCCTTAAATAGAGGGACTGAAAATTGCAAGGAATATAAACTGGATAATTTATTCTCCACTTGGATTTGAGCAGAAAAAGGTCATTAAAGGTGAATGGAATAAAAATGCTTTCAAGGCAAGCTGCATGACAGATAAAGAATCCTATATAATGGGCTTGTATGATTTTGGAATCGATTCACTTGGTCTTTGAGATCAAAATGTCTTATTGCTGATTTATAACTAACAAAATGAAAAGGGGATGCCCAGAAAAGGTACAGTTGCAAGCCATGTTGGATACTATTTATCCACCTATGTAAAACTTCTTTTGTTCTTTGTTTAGAGTTGTATTTACTATTCTTAGCTTATTTTGAATTTAAATAAATTCATATTCTTTGGACGATTGACAAAAACAAGGGTGCAGCAGCATCCAAAAAGTTTCCTTCGTAGTTGGGGAAAAAGTTCCTCACTTTTCTTTAGTCGGAGCAGTGCAAATTATTTCAAATTTTACATTTCAAGTGGGTATTTTCTGAGTGGGCATAATCCAGAAACAGGGTAGATTGTGCGCAAGTTTTTGGCTACATTATTAACGGCTTTACATTATACTTTTACTGTCGATGCTACATCCAAATTTTACCATTTCTTATGGATTTCTAACCCACTTTTTTTTCTTTAGCGCTGCTGCTAGTGATAACGATTCTGTTTACATTCTACCATTGCAGCTAGGTTTATTTTATTCCTTTTCCATCTCTTGTATCTCTAAGTATTCATAACTAGTTAATGCAGTTATGGAAGTGACCGCGTGGAGAATCAGGGGGACTTTTAATATTTAGTAAGAAAAAAAGAAAAGAGGAAGGAAGAAAAAAAGGATTTCGCCCCTTGCAAATTGCATCTCCACCAAAATCTCATAAAAATAAGAAGATAATTTTGATTACTTTAAAACCTTCAATTAAAGGCTCATTATACCTCTTTAGAAACGTTAAGCAGGGATTTCTGAGAGTCTCAATCCAAGCTCTGTCTTGTATATAATGTATAGTTCTTATGTTTGGATTTTGGTTGTGCTCATGCTCAAGTTAGGTTTAGTTCTCCTCAAGAAGAAATCAAGTAGTGCCTTTCTGTTACCGGCCATAAGCCGTTAGTTTTAGAGTATACTCACCTGGTGTTTATTATGTCATGTCTTAAAGGACTTTTGTGAGTAGCACCTTTGTTCAGTCTATGCTTCAAGGATAGCAAGTCTTGTGGAAAGCACAGATGTTCCAGTGGAATCTGCTTATTTGGTGGTTTGGAAATGTCTGGTTCCATGATTTTCTTATTTGTTTTCTTAGACCATATGTTATTACATAAAAGGTTGGAGATATACAAGATTTATTAGGTAGGATGGATTACTGACAGGGTATTCACATGTTGGATTTTTTGCTTTGTTTTCTTGACTATATGTTATTAGATAAATAAGTTGGATTACTAATCGGGTATTAATATGTTGATAGATATGTTTATTTCTGAATATGATTCTTAAATTTCTAATTGAATTATTAGATAGATAAAGGATAGAGATTTAACTTTTATAGAATATTTTAGAATATCTTAGAACTATACACAAATTGAAAGTTAAGACTAATCTTTGAAGTAGCTAGGTATTTTTTTTTTAATTAAATTGATTAATTAGAAAAAATGTCATATG
>APFE031507819.1:71315-87543 GCA_000404065.3 Pinus taeda
GGATGTCATCCAAGTATACCACTACAAATGAGTTGGTGAATGGCCGCAAGATGTCATCCATTAGCCTCATGAAGGTTGCAGGAGCATTCGTCAATCCGAAAGGCATAACTAACCATTCGAAAAGTCCCTCCTTGGTTTTGAAGGCAGTTTTCCACACATCGGAGGGTTTGATTGGTACTTGGTGATATCCTGACTTCAAATCGTTCTTGCTGAAATATTTTGCCCCCTTCAGTTGGTCCAGGAGGTCATCAATCTGTGGGATTGGGTACCTATTACGGACAATGATCTTGTTTAGTGCCTGATAGTCAATACAGAGTCTCCAAGTCCCATCCTTATTTTGTACAAACACGATCGGGCTCCACAGGGCGATGAACTCGTACGGATGTGACCTTTCTGCAGCAGCTCCTGAATTTGCCTCTTGATTTCATCGTTCTCCAGAATGGAGCACTGATAGATTGGTCCATTGGGCAACGACGCACCTGGGGTCAAATCGATGGAGTGCTTGACCTGACAGTGTAGAGGAAGCCCTGCGGGGGAGGTGAAGATGTCCTCGTACTCCTTCACGACCTTGTCCATCTGCAGTTGTCGTGCATAGGGGCCCTGTTTGGAGGTCGTGGGCACCGTCTTCTTCTTTCCTTGAGGGCGTATCATCAGGATAACAAATTTCCCAGTTTTGGAAATGAGTTTACTACATTGTTTTGCAGTAACCAAAGAGATGGCGGTAGGCGGTGCTACCTAAAGTATCCTGTACAACTTATTTTCCAAAGTAACAATAACAACACGGGGCCTTGATTCATACACATCATGTCGCTTCCACAAGTATGGTTGTCCTAATAATACATCACAAACTTCAAGGGGAGCAATGTCACACAATACCTCATCCGTGGAGGGCTTGATGTTGTATGGAAGGCGACACTATTGGCTTACGCGAAGATCCCGTCCTTAGTGAAGCCACATGATGGTGTACGGTTGTGGATGTGCTCTGGTCGGTAAGCCCAGTCGCTTCATGACCTCTGTCGAAATGAGATTCTTTTGGCTCTCGCTGTCGACAATGAATTGTAGCGGGGAGCTCTTTACCCACTTCTGGGAGTGGAAGAGACGCTCCTCCTCCTCTGGATCTTTGGGTTCCTCCTTCTGGATCTTTGTGGTAGCAACAATGGCGTTGGGCTTTGCATCGATAATTTACTTCCCTTTGTTATTCCCCTTGTTGGGTTCTGACTCAGAGTCGGAACATGCATCTGATTCTGAAACCTTTAGCTCAGCTACTAGTGACTACTTGTCCCGACACTCACTTGTGTTGTAAGTGGAGCTCTTATGGAACTCACACCACTTTCCTGTGTCCTTTTTTGGCTTCGCGGCGTTGTTCTTTGCTTGCAGCTTTGGTGGGTTGTCTTGGGCCACTCTGCCTTGGCTTTGTCTTTTGCTCTGTGGTTTGGGGGCACCTTTCCTTTGCTTCAGATTCACAGATCCAAAGTCTCTCTTATTCTGTTTAAACTTTTGCTCGACCTTGACGACATATCTGTATGCCGTCTCGAGCGAGGAGATGTTCAGGAATTCTATTTCTTCCCAGATGTACTTGTGCAGCAGCTGCGGTATTTGAGTACCAAATGCTGCTCCGAATCCTTGATACCCAACTTTGTGCAAAGGGTACGGAAAACATTAGTAAACTTCGACACGTCTTGGTCCCTTCCCTACCGCAGCGTGGTCCACTTTATGTATTGATCCTCATAGCTTCCGACAGGGTAGTACTACTCCTTGATGGTATCCCAAAATGAATTCCAAGTGGGTGCGGCTGAAAATAGTGAGCCTGTACTTTCATCCTTATGCTCGTAGTAGGTTTCCCACCAGTTTTTGACGTGGGGGCCTTCTTTGAGAAGAGCGAAAATAATCTTTTCCCGACTGGAAAAATCATGAACAAAAAAATAACCCTTTAATAGATTTAATCATTTATCGACGACATCTGTGTCTATCTGACCCTCGAATATGGGGATTTCAAAATTAACTTGTACCTTAAATGGTGTGGCATTTCCAAAGTAGCTATTGGAAGCCGATGTGTCGCCCCTGGGTAGCCGCTAAAGGATCTGGGCAAAGCTGTCCATCATTGCCTTCCTTTGTCGCTCGAGGGCTTCTTCAAGCAAGATTGTGTTAGGATTTCCTGCCCCTTCGTCTTTCTTTTCATCTGCCATGGGAGGCCGTTGGGATTTGTGAGGCGGTCTTGCAAAGGTTTGACCAGTGCAAGCCATAACTCCTTATATCCCGACCTTGTTGTGGATATGCAAATAAAAACAGAGAAAAAACAGACCGCTCTGAAACTACTAATCCAGATTTAAACATGAACGCAACAAATTGTAGGGATAACAATACACACAAAAATGCACCAGAAATAATACTTCATTTCATTAATTTAAAATACTAAAATATGCTTACAAACAGAAAAGGAAATAAACCAGCTAGGGCGATGGTAGCTTATCTCTGAGAAGAGATGTGGCGACTACATGCCTCTGAACTTTGTTACGATGAGGCTTGAAGGCCTATTTATTGTTGAGAAACAATGGAAAACCCTAAACATCCAAAAACCTAACTCTAGAGAATGAAACACCAAATTGTGGGTTTCGTTTGAGTAAATTGGTACATAAACTTCATAGGGTCGTAACTTTGGCATACGATCTCCATTTGACGCGCACAATATCTCGTTAGAAAGATCTATCCGAGAATAAAAAAACGTCGTTTAGGGCCTCAAAACGGCTCCGGAAGTTCAGGACTCGAAAAACTGCTAAAAATAGTAAATTACGCTATAATTAAGGAAACTAAAAAGCTGAAAGAAACAATGGTGGGGGCCCAAGTGGACTTGGTGGGTGGCCACCAATATCCACCTGGATCATGAGGATTAAATCCTACACAAACCAATTGGTCTACACCTCATATATTTAACTTATGTATTACCGCTTTTTATGATTAATAATCTATCATAATAAATTTATAATTTAGTTTTCTTTTTTGTTTAATAATAAAATTTAGCAAGATAAGATGTACCATAAAAGACATATATGTGTTGTTTTTTTTCCTTGCTCTAATAGAAAGTGTTGTAGGGCCGTTTAGTCCATGATACTCAAGTTGCTCAAGTTAGAAATTATGCTTTGGGAAAAATTGCATAAAAAATTACAACTTACATTGGTCAATGTTAAATTAATAGTGGTCAATTGGAAAATTTAATTTGTGAAGTGGATAATTAATTGTTTGATTTCACACAAGAACTTGCATACATTTTGGTGGGTAGTAATCACTAATAATTCTACACCTATGAAACTAGATTCATTGAAATAGGCCGACGTGTCGCGAATCCGGCGAATTGGACATAATTCGTGCCAATTCGTGTCTGTAAATTGGGACACGTCATGTCCGATTGGGACACGATTGAATCCAGACCGTGTCCCAATCGGACACGACGTGTCTCGATTTCCAGACACGATTTCGGAAAAAGTGACCCGCGTGGGATAAAAAAAGTGAGCTGTTCTTTTTATTCATTTTTTCTTTTCCCTTTTGCTATGGGTTTGCAGTGAGGGGTTTGGAGCAAGGAGAAAAGGGCGTGGGAGTGTTTTCAAGGAGATTCAAGCAACAAGTAAATGCATTTCCTCTCTATTTTTTTGCATTTGTATTACAACAGTGTGCATATGCATTTCTTTTATAAATTTGTGCATTTTTGGGTTATTGTTTTACAATATTAATGGCTCAATCAAAGGCAGCAGGGAAGGGGTAAAGGAAGGGGAAGAATGTCCCCATTGGAGATGCCCCTCCTCCCCCAATTTCATCAGAGCCCGCTAGAAGTATTCCCTTTATTGCAAGTAATGTTGAGGGAAGGCTTTCTCTTCAATGTAACATTGAGAAATATCCCTTGTGGAAATATGTCACAAGAGAGCAAGGGCCAAGAAGCAAGGTGAAGGGAGGAGACAATGTGAATTGGAGATGCAACTTTTGCCACAATACTTCCACGAGCACATATTTTCGTGTGAAAGGTCATTTGTTGGCTTTACCAGGTTGTGGAGTTCGAACTTGTACAAAATTTCCTTTACAAAAGATGAAAGAAATGGAAAGACAAATGTCACTGGGAAAAAAAAACCAAGAATGATGACCCCCTTCTATTTTTAAGGAAATGCAACAACAAATCCCCATTTGAGAGTTCTAGTGGGGGACAAGCAGCAAAAAGAAGGACAATTTCACTTGGTCCAATGGACAAAATTTTTCAAAAGGAGAAACGGGAGAGCTTGATCTCACCATTGCCCTTATCTTTTTCTATCAAAACTTCATATCTTTTTTTTTTTGACAAAATTGGCTGCTGTATTAAAATCTGAAAAAAAGCGGGAACTTGGATTCCTGAGATACATGAAAAACCGTGGTGGCTTTGGATCGAAGGGGATACAGAAAGAAATTTTCTCTTTAGTCCTGCTTGTTCCGGCGTTGAGAGAGACTAAATTGAGATAAACTCTGACAAATTGAAACAATAAAAACTGACATTTGCATAGCATCTAAATTATGTTAACAAGAACGGGGAGGAAGTCCACATTGCGTGCCACTGATTACAAATCAACAGCTGAACATGGGCGAAGGATGAGATAATAGACACGTCCAGGTCACAATGAAGCCTGGATCCAGCACTGTTAATGATCCTGTTGCAAGCCTGGAAAATCTGAAACCATTTCCACTTGATAGAGCTGTCCGAATTGATGCTGAGAGAACTGAATCGATTTATGGCAAAGGCTGTAGAGACTCCTCTGCATTGCATAGCAGATTGCCCATTGTCCTGTTGCAAGCCTTGTTGGCGTGCCTGTCTGCTTGCTTGTTGAAAGAGCGGAGGATGTGATGGAACTGCAGTTTTCCCATTGTCTGATGCAGGAGTTGGCAGCACTGAATGACCTGCTGTAGGATAGCATTCAGAGATTTTTTCAGTTAAGCCATTAAACTAATTACTATCGAAGAATCTCCAAAGACTTTCGCTGATCTTATACCAAGTATGATGAGTTGTTTTAGCCCTTGATATAGGGCCAACGCTTCTGCCCTGTTGTTGGAGATATTCCCTAAACGCCATTCATAGTAGAGGACGCAGTCCCCATTGGCATTGAAGATCAAGCCCCCTGCTCCTGCGATTCCTGGGTTTGACTTGGATGCTCCATCCAAGAAAAGGTAGAAACTGTTACATTTTTGCAGCCAAATTGCGAACTCGTCCTCTTTGTACCTTATCTTCCAACTGTGGGTTTCCTGATTGCGTTGTTCTCTCATTGTATTTCCATTCTGAGTGCTATGATTTTTGTCCAGGATGTAGCTAATGAAGCTCCTTTCTTCAACGCTGTACACAGTTGCATCAATGTTGCTATGAGTTTTGAAAAAAATAGTTTCAAGAGCTAGAATCTTTGCCTTGTTGCAGGCGAATCTTGAAGTCGAGTTATTATCCTTAAAGATTTTTCGATTTCTAACCAGCCAGATACTCCATAACATGGTGTATGGGAGAGTGTTCCAGACCCTCTGCACTAAGTTGCTGTTCTTATTTTTCCAAGGACAATTCTTTTTCCCATATTGTATCACTTCACTTATGGAATGCTGGGAGATCCAAGGGAAATTATCAATGGGGTACAATTCTTTCCAACAGTCAATAGCAAAAGAACAGTGTACAAAGAGGTATTGCATAGATTCTTCCACAACATATCAGTTGGGGCAGCGAGATGGACCGTTGATAACCCTCTTTTGTAAATTCTTTGCTGTTAGGATTTTCCCTTTTAGCAGGGTCCAGAGAAAAAATTTAATTTTTGGGAGAGCCTTTGACTTCCACACCATTCTCCAGTGATTCCATATTGGCATAGGGAAAGTGCTGTAGCAGATGTGCTGGTGGGCTACTTGAATTGAGTAATCAGAGCCAGTTGGGTCCCATCGAAAGCCATCCATCTCATTCTTTTTGACGGGAGCTTTGCTGTGGAGGAGAGACTGCAGAAAGGCAAGGCTAGGATTGAGAGCAATGGGAACATCAGGGAAAGATCATCCAAGCCAAAGGTGGGATAGAGGATCCTAGCTAGAAATTTCATCCAGATAATGGATACCCTCGCTGTTAAGAAAGGAGAGAATTGGGATGGTTTCTTCATGACTATTTATAGGTTTCTGTCCCAGAATTTTATCAGCTCCAATCGTAATACTATCTCCTCCCTTGGGCACTTTGGATATATTCTGGGCAATGAACGGAATATATTTTTTTACAAAGGCGCCAGATTTTTGAAGAATCTCTAATGGGTTTAGCAGAATCAAGCAATTGCTATCTCGGGCAGTTCAAATATTTGGTTTCCAGAACCCTTTTCCACCATGTAAAAGGACCAGTGATGAGCCTCCAAACTATCTTCCCTCCGAAGGCAAGGTTTTGAAATTTGGGGGATCTGACGCCGAGACCTCCTCTGTCCTGGGTTTGAATGACATGTTTCCAACTGACTAAATTGAATTTCTTTTTATCGGTTTTCCCTCCTTGCCAAAGGAAGTGACAGAGGATTGCTTCCATTTTATTATGAAAGGAGGCTGGGGCTTGATATAGAGAGAATCGATAAAGGGGGAGAGAAGAAATACTAGATTTAAGGAGGATGAACCGACCTGCTGGATTAAGCCAAACTGAAACCCACTGCTGTACTTTCCGCTTCACCTTGTCAATGATGATATCCCAAGTTCCTGCCTTCAGAGGTTTTAGGCTCACATGCATGCCCAAATAGGAGAAATGCGTCCACTCGAGGTTGCAAGGGACGCCAAAAATATTAGCGATATTTTGGATGACCTGATTTGATGCATTCCATCCAAAACTATAGTGTTTTAACTGATTAACCAAACCTCCTGAGTACCCCATAAATTTGTCGAGAAGAGTCTTGAACCTCCTTGCTATAGTGGTGGAGGCTTCTCCAATTAGCAAGGTGTCATCGACGAACTGAGAGTGATTGATGTTCTTGGCTCCATTCCCAAATTTGATTCCAGTGATGAGGCCCACTCTTCTGTTGTAGTCCAAATCTTGGCTAAAAGATTCAACCATAAGGATAAATAGATACGGGGAAAGGGGGCAACCCTGTCTGAGACCTCAGGAGGATTGAAAGGCTTCACCCGGTCTACCATTAACCAAGGGGGAAATCCAAGGCCCAGAGATGCATGCAGTGATGAGGCTGATGAAGGGCAACTCAAAACCCATCTTTTTTAAAACAACTGTGAGGAAAGAGTGTCTAACTCTGTCAAAGGCGTTGGCAAGGTCGAGTTTAAGGATAAACCCTTTCCCCTTCCTAGAGAGGCTCCAGTGAATGGCTTCTTGAACTAAAAGAATGGAGTTAGTAATTTGTCTGTTGGCCAAGAACCTTCCTTGGTTGTCCAAAATCAAAGAGGGGAGGAGGGGTTTGAGACAAGCAGCAAGGATTTTAGACAAAATTTTGTAGGAGGAGTTGCAGAGGGAAATGGGTCTAAACCAAGCAAAGGAAGTGGGCCTATTTTCCTTTAGGGATGAGAGTCAGAAAAGTGGCATTGGTATATCCTCCTATTTTACCCTTTCTTTGAATCCATCTGATCATCTTAGTCAAGTCTTTCTTGATTAAACTCCAAAAAGCCTTATAGAAACAAATGGGGAATCCATCAGGCCCTGGAGCCTTATCAAGATTCATAGACCAGATCATCCTTTTGATTTGCTCCTCTTCAATTTCCTTTATTAGGCTGTCGTTCATTTCTTTGGTGATTCCCTTGGGCAGGTATTGAAGAGAATCAATGTAATCCTCTTCTCCTTTGGTTTCAGTTAGAAGCTCTTTGTAATATTCAGTGGTAGCTCTTCTGATGGCCTCTTAGGTGTTTTGCTGATTACCTTCATTGTCCAAAATTGAGCTAACATTGTTCCTGATTTTTCGTGCTGTGGCCTATTTATGAAAAAAAGCTATATTTTTGTCACTCCCTTGCAGCCAACACTGCCTTGAATTTAGTCTCCATTTTAACTCTTCTTCTCTGTTTATGTGACTCAGCTGTGCATAGAGTACACCTTCTTGCTCCTTGTTCCGTTGAGAGAGACCATGAACCTCTATCGTTCTTTGGATGCATTCAAGTTCATTTTTAATTTTCTTTTTGGTCTCTTCAGGTTCTTTGTAATTGGCTCTTGCCCACTCTTTGATGACCTGTTTGGTTCTTCTTAGTTTAGTTTCCCAAATGAAACCTGGTGACCCTTCAACGTGCTGGTTCCAAGATCCCTGAACAATTTCTCTGACAGCCGGATCCCAATTCCAAAGAGGACTATATTTAAACGGAATTGGCCCAAGAGGGCAGTGAGTTTCCAGCATGAGTATTATGGGGTAATGATTTGAGGCTGAGGTGGATAAAATGCTAGCGTACCCCACAGAAAAGGAGGAAGGGAACGATACATTAATTAAGAACCTGTCCAGCCTTTCCATTATGTTTCCAATGCCAAGCCTGCGGTTGCTCCAGGTGTACCTGCGATTTTTTGGTACAACATCCACAAATTCATGGTCTCGAATGATAGCTTCCAAACGGCCTTTGAAGGGGTCAGGCGAAAAGCAACCTCCCCTTTTTTTATTGGCATGTAAGATCAGATTAAAATCGTCTGCCACTATAATATTTAAAGTTGTTTCACCATCGATGCTAGCCTTCAAATCATCCCAGCAACTTTCCTTTTCTTTGTAATGGTTGGCGGCGTATACATTATAGATAACTACAGTTTGATTATCTATTTTATTATCTAGAACTGTTCTGATCCAATGCTGATGTAGATTTACTGAAGTGCAGTTCCATTTGCTATGATCCCAAAGGGTGGCAATTCCTCTGGAAGCTCCTCTTGAGTCACTGGTACAACCTTTGTAATGTTTCTGCTGGTCTATTATTCCTCTTATTTCTCGCTGCTCTAGCTTTGTCTCCTGAATCAAAATAATTTATGGCTTTTCACTATGTACAAGTTCTCTGAGGGCTAAAACTTTGGAGGGGTGCCCTAGACCCCTACTGTTCCAAGACATAATTTTCATCATTGGGTGTTTGGCTTACAGAGAGGTGCTCGCTTCTCTTGAGTTGTCTGCTTCTCATGTTGCTCCAGGATGAAAGCTTCTATAGGAGTTTGAGTGCCCATGGCTGTGTCTTTCTGAGCGTTCTCGTCTCTATGCTGTTTGGCAGATTTTCTACCAGGACTTGATTCCTTGAAAGAGTCGCAAGAGGATCCATGGTCTTTAGACGAGCTTCTGGTAAGCCTAGGAAGAGGGGGATCGAGAGAAGCCTGCGAAGGGATGATCAGAAGGGGAGAAGGATCTGAAGGTTCGGAGGGGAACGAGGGGAGCAGAGAGGGAAGATAAAACAAAAAAAGGTTTAGAAGAGGAAGGGAGGGGCAGATCAGGAGGGGGTTGAGTAGAAAGGGGAGGGGAGGATGAGGAGGGACGAAGAGCAGAGGGAACAGGAGGGTCAGATTCCAGAGGAGCTTTGGATGCTAGGGTAGACTTCTTCTTTTTGACAGGTTCCCATTGGCCTTTTTGATCACCGCTCTCTGCATCAACAAGTTTAGAACATCGATTGGCAAAATGGCTGTATTCATGACATACCTTGCATTTAAAAGGAATCTGCTCGTAATCGAGCTGCTGGATATGGTTCCACTCGTCCACTTTCAGTTTTATTGCTTCGGGGAGTCCTTTGCCAAGATCCACTTCGACACAAATCCTCGCACAGGCCTGCATGTTCTCTTTTGGTTCGCTACGGTCGATGTATTTGCCAACTGCATTCCCGATGGCTCGAACAGACTCATCTCCCCAGTAGTGGAGTGGGAGATGGGGAAGACGAACCCAAACTGGAACAACACTGGGGACGTCTAGTTCAGGCTCAAAATCTGGAGTCCATTTGTTGAGGTACAGGCCCCTGGAGTCCATGAAATAGGGCCCATTTCTGAAAATTAAATCCTTGTCCTCTTTAGATTCGAAGTGGAATGTGAAATATCCTTTCCCACAAAACCTTATGGAGATCTTTCCTTGAATTTTATCAGTCCAATTTCTCTCAACCCATATTTGAACGGTTCTAGGAGAAGGCCAGAGGCCTGTGAATTGACCTATGAGGCCTTTTTCAGCCAGAGTCAGAGCGGCCATGCGAAGCAAGACTGGGGGTCACTGAAGCTCTTGGAACCCATCCAACTTCTTCACAAATTTTGAAAGGATAGGCCTGGGGCGTTGCGGAGGGAGCGATTTCACCAGGGATGAGAAAGCACTTTGAGGATCCATCCCTTTCGAAGGGGGATCCGGAGGTTCCAAGGCTGGGGCCATGGCAGGGGCCAAGGCCCAGGCGGCCGCTAGCAGATCACAGAGAGATCAGAGGAGGGCGCGCGCGGGAGCCACAACGAGAGCTTGTTATGTCACTTATTCAAGAGTCCAATATAAACATAGGTATTGTTAAAGAAAAAAAGTAGTTTACAATGGTTATAGAGGAAAATGACGAGAGTCAAAGTCCTCCAACCAAACATCAAGAATCAGTAATGAATAAAAAAAAAGTTGCTGAAGAAACCAACGTTAATAGGGAAGCAAAATACAAGCAATGAGGCATAAATCCTACACAACAATCTCTAGCTTCCACACCCGTTACTGGTGCGACTTTGTCCTCTAGTCAAAGGAAGAGAAAGGCTAATATAAAAACTTCATATCTTTTAATGTTGCACACTCACCTCTATTTATTGAGATGTGTCGAGGTCTAACTCAAGGGGCTCCATCCGGGTATGCGCCTTCTGGTTCAGAGAAGCTTAGAACCACATTGTTGACGAAGGCAAAAAAAGAGGTGCAAAAAATACTTGAACCTATTAAAGCATCATGGCCAACATCTGGGGTTAGCATTGTTTTTGATGGGATGGACAGTTCCAACGCAACCCCCACTCATCAACTTCATGGTGTCTTCCTTGAATAGTCCAGTTTTCTTGAAAGCAGTGGATACACTTGGAGAATACAAGGATGCACAATAAATGGGTGAGTTGTTTATTAAAGTTATTGAAGATGTAGGTGTTGATTCTTGTGTGCAAATCATTACAGATAATGCACTTGTTTGCAAGGCTGTTGGCATGATTGTGGAAGCTAGATATCCACAAATATTTTGGACACCTTGCATTATCCATTCATTGAACTTAGCACTGAAATCCATTGCTTTTGATGTGCTTTGGATTGATAATATTATTGAGGATGCACGACATATCCGTAACTTTGTACAAAATCATACAAATGCCCTCACTATCTACAAGGAGTACAACAATTATCATTGTTGAAGATTGTAGATACACTGTTTGCCTCTTCATTCATCACATTGAAGAGGTTGAGGGAGGTCAAGACCGCTCTTGGGGCCATGGTTATTTCAGAGTTTTGGTATTTTTGGAGAAAGACATATCAAGTAATCTTTAAAAGAGTGAAGGACATAGTGCTAGATAATACTTGGTGGGAGAGAGTGGATCTACTTATTCATATCATGGACCAACCCATCCTAGGAGAGGTTTATGAGGGATGAGCTTCCATGATTGAGTTTGTGAGGAGCATTATTTTATAGAGTGAGTGCCCCGAGTATGAGACATCCCCAGAGGCCTTCTTCACCACCATACAGGATATTCTTGTCAGCGGATGGGAGAAGAATTGCACACCTTTACATTGTTAAGTAAGTATATTCTTGTCAGCAGATGGGAGAAGAATTGCACACCTTTACATTGTTAAGTAAGTATATTCTTGGCAGCAGATGGGAGAAGAATTGCACACCTTTACATTGTGCAATATACTTATTAAGAGTATAAAATAGTTGCAAGAAACAAAAATATGAACCTGTATTTAGAAATTTAATATGGTATTAGAGCACTAGAAACTCTGAGAGAGAAGGGAGATCAATAGCACAAATGTTTACAACAATATTTATTTTGAAGCTAAAGGGTTTCGGAGTCAAGGGTTTGATCTAGGAGAATGACTTTTATCAAGTTGAGGTTTAAGGACTGGTTGGAAGGGGCATCTAATTTGAGTCCATGGAAGGGAGAGAATTTCATTGATTCTTATGGAAAACAACCTATGAGAATTTGCTGATACTAATATACAACTTCCTTCAGATGCTACAACGTATGCCACTCACAATTTGAAGGATGTGAAAGCTAGACACATAATTTTGGATGTTGTGAAGGACAAAGCTGTACCAGAGTGATATCCAAAACTAGTAGATGATGTTGAGAAACTCCAATATGAATAGATCAAATAAAATGGCATCATGACTAGGATTCAACGAGTCCAATATGAGCTTGAAAATGTTGGGGAAGCTGTGCTAGAGGATGAGCTTGTTAAGATAGCCTTGAGCGGTTTTTCCAAATGATGGGTTACCTTTGTGACAAGGATCCTTGCATGTGACAAGCTTCTTGATTGGGACAAGTTATAAGATGACTTCATTCAAAATGAGATTTCAGAGGAGTAATTGTATGGTCAACAACATAAGGGTGGGGATGAGGGGAACCTTGCTCTTGTTAGGCAAGTCAAAGGCCAAACATATTGGGTTGTGTTATATTCTTTCCATGACTAACCTACGTAGTGAAATAGGGGGTTAGAGGGGGGCGGGTAGCCCCCCTCTACGGGGTCCAGGGCAACGCGTTGGGAATTTTTTTTGGACCCTATATTAGATTGGGCGAACCTACCTATGGTTTTCGGTCCATGGTATTGGATGCTTCGACATGTATAAATATGTATTGTAACATTGAAAGGAATATAATGAAAAATCAAGCTGGTAGTCCCGGTTTTGAGATCTAGGAGAAAATCGCTGTGTATATGTGTTTTATGTGTTATGCTCTCGCATTGTTTTTTTGTGTTTTAGAATTCGTATGCAGGTAATTTCTGTATGGGGTTAAAACCTACATTTGGTATCAGAGCTATTTTGGCTTCAAGGAGTCGCCTTTGTTGCTGAGGGGTTTCACTTGGGCCTGTGGTAGACCTTGTTAAGTGGGAGATTTTCAGGATCGATTCTAGTGGCGAAAGAAGATGGCGAGCAGTGGAAAGATAGAGATCGAGAAATTTAATAGTCGGAGTTTTGAGTTATGGAAACTCAAGATGGAGGATCTCTTGGTGGATAAGGATCAGTGGATCGCGGTAGATCTAGGTACTAAACCAACGAGAGTGTCCGATGAAGAATGGAAGAAGTTGGATCAGAAGGCAAAGAGCACAATACGATTGTGTGTCTCAGATTTAGTATTGCTGAATGTATTAGGGGAAACTACGATGAAGGATTTGTGGGACAAGATAGGGACTTTGAACCAATCTAAGTCTCTAGTGAATAAATTATTCCTACAGAAAAAGCTGTATAACCTGAGGATGAAAGATGGAGACTCGGTGACAGAGCATCTGAATGCGTTTATTACCGTGGTAAGTCAATTATCATCTGTTGATATCAAAATTTCAGATGAACATAAGTGCATTAGTTTGTTGTGTTCTCTACCAGATTCGTGGGATAGTCTGGTTATTGCAATAGGTAGCGATGCAACTACCTTGCAGTTTGATGAAATAGTCTCATCCTTGCTGACGAAGGAGATGAGACGGAAAAATATGGAGAGCCATAATGGTGATGCCTTGTCTGTACGAGGATGATCCTAGAATAAAAACAAAAATAAGTCATCGAGTGGGAAATCTAAATCTAGAGGGAGATCTAAATCTCCAGGAAAACCTGTAAAGGTGGTGTGCTAGAAATGTGGAAAGGAAGGACATTATAAAAGGGACTGTAAATCTAAAGCTCCTGACAAAGGAAAGGGATCTGATGATGCTTCTTCTGCAGAGGTGAAAACCACCTCAGATGAAGGTGGGGATGTGTACTTTGCTTCTTCAAGTACACATGTAGATCATGAGGCATGGTTGATTGACTTAGGTACATCCTTTCACTTCAATCCCCATAGAGAGTGGTTCTGCGAGTATGATAAATACGATGGTGGTGATGTCTTCTTAGGGGATGATAGGAAGGCTAGAATCATTGGTCGCGGAAAAGTAAATCTGAAGTTGCAAGGTGGAAGGGTTAGAACACTTCCGGGTGTCCTGCATATTCCTGCATTAGCCATAAATATAATTTCTGTAAGCAAGCTGGATGATGCAGGTGTAAAAACAATGTTCGAGAAGGATACCTGCAAGATGTTTTGAGGAGCACTAGTATTAATGTGGAGAGTTCGGACTAGAACTCTGTACAAGCTGCAAAGTAACACTATTGTTGATGGGCGCAACAATTATATGGTTCCTGAAAGTGGAGTAGAAAATCTAGTGGTCTCTGGAGGGAAGACCATGTTGTGGCATCAAAGGCTAGGACATATTGGAGAGAAGGGCATTCAAATACTTCATGGTAAAGGTATGGTAGAAGGTATGAGTAATAGCTCTCTGGATTTTGATTTCTGTGAAAATTGTGTATATGGGAAGCATAATCGGGTGAGTTTCCCCTCTGGTGGTAAGAGGACGAAACAGATATTAGAGTTGTGCACAGTGATTTGTTTGGACCTGTGAAGGTTCCATCACTGGGTAAGTCTGTGTATTATGTATCATTTATAGATTACTTCTCAAGGAATACATGGATATATTTCTTTACGAAGAAATCTGAAGTCTTTGATAAGTTTAAAGATTAAGGCTCTGGTGGAAAATCAGACAGAGAAGAAGATAAAGGTGCTGGGGACAGATAATGGTGGAGAATTCTGCAGCAAGGAATTTGAAGAATTCTGTAAGAAGTGTGGTATAGCACGACAGAAGACTACTCCATATACACCTTAGCAAAATGGAGTTGCAGAAAGAATGAACAAGACGCTGATGGAAAGGGCAAGAAGCATGCTCAGTGGTGCCAGGTTAGGACAAGAATTCTGGGTAAAGGCAGTGGATACTGCATGTTACTTGGTCAGCAGGTCACCTTCATCAGTATTAGAGGATAAGACTCCACAAGAAGTATGGACTGGTAAGAAACCCTCTCTTTCACATCTGAGGGTATTTGGATGTGATGCATATGTACATGTTCCAAAGGAGAAACGAACCAAGATGGATAGTAAATCTGAAAAATGCATCTTTATTGGGTATAAGGATGGTTTAAAGGGTTATAAGCTTTGGAACCCAACAACAAGGAAGGTTGTGTACAATCTAGATGTGGTGTCTAGAGAGGTGAAAGATGTTATTAAACATGAAGTCCAACCAAAGGAACCTGAGAAGATAGAGTTTGAGCTAAAGGAGGAGGAATCAGACTCTACAACAGAGGAGGAATCAAAATATGAAGAGCCACAAACTCTGGGTGTAAGAAGATTAGTTTGAGAAACAAGGAAGCCAGAAACGTATAGTCCATCTGCTATTTGTTCAAATTTTTCTTTATCTATTACTGATGATGATCCCAAAACCATGAAGGAAGCAGTAGATTCAGAGGATGGAAAACTCTGTAAAGAGGCCATGGTTGATGAAATGGCATCTTTGCACAAAAATGAGGCTTGGGATCTGGTGAAGTTTTTGGCTGGAAGGAAACCAATTGGTAGCAAATGGGTGTTCAAGAAGAAGACAAATGTAGAAGGAAAGGTGGAGAAATACAAAGCTCGGTTGGTAGAAAAATGTTATTTCTAGGTGGCGGGAATTGATTTTGGTGATATTTTTTCTTCTGTTGCCAAGGTAACTTCTATTAGATTACTTTTATCTATTGTTGCCGCTTTTGATTTTGAGGTAGAACAGATGGATGTGAATACAAAATTTCTTCACGGGGATCTAGAAGAGGAGATATACATGAAGCAACCTGAAGGCTTTGCGGTGAAAGGTAAGAAAGAACTGGTATGCAAGTTAAAGAAGTCTCTATGTGGGTTAAAACAATCACCAAGGATGTGGTATTAGAAATTTGATACATTTATACGGGGACTTGGCTTCACCAGAAGCAAAGCAGATCACTGTGTGTATTTTAGATTAATTGGTGACCGTGTTATTTATCTGGTCTTGTATGTGAATGATATGTTGCTGGTTGGAAATGACAAAGAAATTATCCAGGATTTGAAGACCTAATTGTCCTCCAAATTCGACATGAAATATCTTGGCGCTGCAAACTATATTTTGGGCATGGAAATTAAAAGAAATTGGGCAAATAGGAAGATCTGGTTAAACCAGAGGAAGTATGTTGAGAAAATACTGCAGAGGTTTAATATGCAGGATAGTAAACTAGTGAAGGTTCCTATTCTTGTAGGTGTAAAGTTTTCTACTGAACAGTGTCCCAAGACACAAGA
>APFE031507819.1:88156-115011 GCA_000404065.3 Pinus taeda
GGTGGGTAGCCTCCCTCTATGGGGTTCAGGGTAGTGCCCTGGGAATTTTTTTTTTTGGACCCTATATTAGGTTGGGTGAACCTACCTATGGTTTTCAGTCCATAGTTTTGGACGTGATGGTTTTCGGTCCATGGTATTGGATGCTTCGACATGTATAAATATGTATTGTAACATTGAAAGGAATATAATTAAAAAGCAAACTAGTAGTCCCGGTTTTGGGATCCAGGGGGAAATCTCTGTGTATATGTGTTTATATGTTATGCTCTCGCATTGTTTATTTTCTGTGTTTTTAGAATTCATATGTAGGTAATTTCTGTATGGGGTTAAAACCTACAAGAGGAACCTGAGGTAGAATCACCCAGAACTCCATTCCATTTTGGAACTAGACTACATCGGTATCCTTATACTCGTCATTTCGTTGCTCCTTTTGATCCTGATTACTTTCAGACACTCGTTGATTCGTTAGGAAACTTATTTGGACATTTGACTATGGCAAAGTTAACATACCAGACCATATCATATATTACGGCTATGACATAATCTTCTGCGCAACCTCTTCGATGTTTACTATGACACCTGAGTCACACTTGTATGGTGTTTTGTCCATCCCATCAGGTTACAAATATTTATCAGGAACCCAATAGGTGTTACTTCTAGCCTTTGGTCTTCACCAATGTCCTCTATTGGAATTTTATCTGGTTCTTCATTAATGGAAACCAAACAACTAGACTCATCAAGTTCATATCAAGCTAGTTCATTTGGTTACCATCCTATGTATTCACTCAACATTGAACTACCCCCATACAGAGAACAATATGCACATTCTCCTTATCCTCCATTTTCTAGGGGCAACCATATGTCGGTATGCCATCATCTTCAGGTCAGCCTAGAATGACTACCTGTCAGTGGCAGCCAACCATGCCCATTCAACCTAGGCTTGTGTATCTATCACAACCTATGAAATCTGTCTCATCCATACCTACAACACCTGTTCTTATAGATATACCACAGTCACAAGCTCAGATTTTTGTATCTCAACCTGTGTAAGCTGGCTCTTCAACCTCAGACCCCCAAGTTTCAGGTATATAGATCTAGCCTTCTCAGGCAGTTCTACAACAACAACTTGTGTCTGGAATCCAACAACTTCATGCTAGATTAAATTTTACTGGAATGATTCAGACTTACACTGGTTTAGTGTATTCACAACCTGTTCAGCCTTACATTGGTGGGAAACAACAACCGTTAAATCAACAACCATTGTACCAACAACAACAAAAATTGATTCAACAGCCTTGGCAACCCTAATATCAACAACAACAATTCCAACAATACCAACCTAAACATGGACTTGGACAACAAGCTTATGCTGGGTTTGGTCAAAAACAAGTTTATCCAGGTCCTAGTCAGCAAGCCTATGCTGGGTTTGGACAACAACAAATATATCCCGGTGCTCAACAACAACCTTATGCCGGATTTGCTCAACAAACTTACCCTTATCAAGGTTATTTGCAGCAGATGCCTTATGCTGGTATGCAAATGCCTATTTCCCAAGAAATCCCATCTTACCATGGATATGCTCAACCTAACCTCCATAGACGGTTGCCTTTTGTTGTGACACTTGAATTACCAGATCTAAACCGGCTCACCAATGACCCAATTCATTATGCACCTTGGTGGTTGGTGATTCCTCATAAGTTACCTTCCGATGTTTCAAAATTCAATGGAAACCCTAGAGAAAACCCATCCAACCATGTCATGAATTTTCATTTATGGTGTTCATCAAAATTCTTGAATGATGATTCTGTTAGACTACATTTTTTCCAGAGAAAACTTACTGGTCCGACTGCGAAGTGGTACATTGAGTTACCACGAGCTTCTTTTGATAACTTCACTACCTTAGCTACCATGTTTTTAACCCACTTCCAGTTACCCATACGATATGAAACTGGAACAAAACTATTAACCAACTTTAAACAAACTACTGCTACTCATATCTCTGATCATATTCATGAGTGATGTCGTCATCATCGAATGGTTAAAACTTATGTTCTTGATCAACTTATAACTGAGTGGTTTATAGAATCCTTGCTTCCATCTATCACTAAGGATGCAGCGAAAGGTGGATTTGTCACTGAAGAGCAAGTAATTTCTCGTGCCCAATATTTGGACTTGATTTATACACAGTCTGGCATGCTCTACGACAAGATCCCGAATGCACCCCGACCAGCTTTCACTATTCCTCCTCCACCATCGAGTAAGGATTCTCATGCTAGTGATGATGTGATTGTTTCTTTGAGCACACAAATGGAAGGTAGACCATCTAGTCAAATAATTGCCATTTCGAATCAAACTACAAATGCACCTGATAACACTCTTACTTCTGAAATCAATGCTGTGTCGTCTGAAAAGGGCAAGAATGAAAAGAAACCAGGAAGTAAGAAGAAGGGGAAAAACAAGAAGAAACAAAATAATTCCCCTAAAGAGAAATCATGTGATTCCTCTCCTTCGGCTAGGAAACCTTGCTACCCATGTTTGATCTAAAATGATGAGTATTTTATGTGAGATTATCCTCACCGCTTCGAAGTCTCAAAGCTTTTGAAGAATTCTAATACATCTGCAGTATTGAATAATCATTTTCCAAAACCAGAGACAAATATGGTTGCTAAATACCATGCTTCCACTTCCCAAGTGCTTATGCTATCTGTCTCTAAGCCTAAAATTGAAATTTTGGTGTCAACATGAAGTAAAGACTATGGAAATCAATTGCCATCGTCGAATAACCAGGCTGATCAACCTAACTCTTCGACCTTGACTTCAAATGATCCTATTCCACCACCTATTGCGCCAGAGTTAACAATAAAACCACATAAGGGATTTGTACATAAATCGACATTTAACCCTCGATATCGAGCTGCACAAAACTATAACATAGTAGAAGATTTGGCTCAGTCACCTTCTGCTATGTCTACACTCGAGGTACTTCAGAACTGTCCCTCCCAAAAGCAGGCTTTGTTGTCAGCAATTGTTGGAATCGATCCAACTAATTCTAATCTTGTGATTTTCAACCATGCAAGTTATACACCACAATTACCAGCGCAATTAGCATTCCCGATTCAAGTAAATGCCTTGAATAAACTTGTTCATTGAACCATTATTGATGAGGGGGCATCTACTTGTATTATGTCTATGAATTGGTAGAAAACACTTGGCTCACCGCCTTTGTCACGTTCACCAACAATGTTAAAACCTTTTGACGGACGTACATATACGCATTGTGGAATATTGAGTAATATGCAAATCGAACTAGGAGGAAAAAAAGTAACTGTTGAAGTTGAGGTTGTTGATGGACCCCTTGACTATAATATCTTACTAGGAAGATCGTGGGTTTATTCTATGGCTACTGTGGTTTCAACGTACTTTCGTACGATTTAATTCCCTCATAATGGTGGAATCAAAGTTATCGACCAACTCGCCTTCTTCGCCTCTAGTTCACAGGCTACTGGAAGCATTCCATTGCTACACGGACCCCCGCTATCTCTTCAAAACATTGGTGTAGGTAACTTTAAAGATCCTTCACTAATGGGTACTATTTCACTACCATCACCATCAAATTTGGAAGAAGTGGAAAAAGTTGAGACTTGCAACATGATATCTTCCACTTCATCTAACTTAAGGAGGATTACAAATAGTTTTGAATTTGATAGTAGTAATGAAGCCATACTGCTAAGCACTATTGAGCTAGCATAACAATCGATCTTTCTGGCTTATGCAACGAATCCAAATCCATTTTCCTCAATTGTATGGGTAGATCATTCATTAGAATATGGAACTTCCTTCAATCCTTTTCACATATATTTTCTACTAATGAAGGAATCATCCAATCAATGATAATGGAAGGAGAATCATGGGAAGATTATCATCATTGTTCCCATCTTCAAGATCACATAGAATATTATTCAAATGAACTTAATCACCATTTAGTTGTCGATTTCCTTTCGAATTCTATTTTCATAGATACAATAGATTCCAGGCGAAACCGATCAAATATCGAAGAAACTATTTCTATCAGTATTTTGACCAAACCTAACATTGTAGAAAACATTCATGTTGGAAAATATTGTTCTCCATCAGAACTTGATATTCACTATGCTCTCTTTCATGAATTTCAAGATATATTTGCATGGCCATACGAGGAGATGCCAGGAATTGACTCTAGTATAGTTGAACATGAAATTAAAATGTATCCTGATGTCAAACTAGTGCGACGACGCCTCTATCTTTTTCATCCAAAGAAGGTTGCTGCTATTAAAATAAAAGTTGAATTTTTTTTGCATGTTGGTTTCATTTACCCTATTTCTCGTACTGATTGGGTTTCCAATATTGTTCCTATCATGAAGAAACAAGGGACAATATGAGTGTGCATTGATTATAAGGATGCTAATCAAGCTTGTCCAAAAGACAATTATCCTACTCCCTTTATCGACCAGATTATTGATGAATGTGCCAGATGCGAAATATTCTCATATATGGATGGTTTTTCCGGCTATAATCAAATCAATATCTGCCCAAAGGACCAATCTAAAACTGCATGTATTTGTCCATGGGGCACATTCGCTTATAGGAAACTCCCGTTTCGTTTGAAGAACGCAGGGGTAACATTTTAGAGGGTGATGGTTTATGCCTTCCATGACATCAAACATATTGTTCAACCATACCTTGATGATTTACCTTCTCATCCATGAAAGCGGTATGATCACCTGCAACATTTCAGAGCTATGTTTTTACAGTGCTGACACTAAAAAATACGACTCAATCCACACAAATGTTTTTTTTGTGTTGGTTCTAGTAATTTTCTTGGATTCATAGTGTCTAAGGAGGGACTTCGACTTGATCCACTTAAGGTTCAAGCAATCCTTGATTTGCCCCCACCTTCCAATCTACTATAGCTACAAAGACTCCAAGGGAAGGCTAACTTCCTGAGGAGGTTCATTCCCAATTATGCTGAAATGGCTAAAGGATTTACTCATTTATTGAAAAAGGGTATACCCTTCCATTAGGACTAGGTTGCACAAGCTTCCTTTGATGCTCTTAAAGACACCTTGATTAGAGCCTCATTAATGTATTCCCCGAATTATCAAAACAACTACTTCCTTTATCTCGCCGCTGCAAATACAACCTTTGGAATGGTTTTAGTCCAAGAAGAAGATATGATTGAACATCTGATATATTATTTGAGCTGCAATATCAATGATACAAAAGTTAAGTACTCTTACATCGAAAAGTTAGGTTTGGCTGCTGTTTAAGCTATATAGATATTTCGCCACTACATCCTCCTCCGAAATACCACTGTCATTTCAGATTGCAACCCTATGACATATATTTTGTCACGTCAATTGCTGGGGGGAAAATATTCAAAATGGATCGTCATTTTGTAGGAGTTTGACTTGGAATTCATCAAATCCAAATCAAAGAAATATCTAGTCTTCGTCGAGCTTCTTTGCGACCTTCGCTTGAATACCATTGATTCAACATCAGAACCATGAATTCTGGACGAGTCTCTGTTCTTGATTTCGTCATTTGACACATGGTATGGGGATATAATGATTTATCTCCAGACCCAAAATTTTTAACTTGATACCTCTCGCTCTCAAAAATGACGTATCCGATACCAAGCCAAAGATTATCTGATCGTTGGTGACACTCTTTATTGTCGTGGTATCGATACGATTTTACAAAGGTGCCTCACTCATGAGGAAGCTAAGAAAGTTTTGAATGATTTCCAATTAGGTGCTTGTAGTGGACACTTATCTGGTTATGCTACTATGCAAAGAATTCTCCATGCTGGTTAGTTTTGGCCTTCCATATTCAAAGATTGCATAATTGTTGTCAGAAGCTGTCATGCATGCCAGATCTATGACCATAAAGCTAGATTACCACCTGCACCATTGCATCTTGTCGTCACTTTTGGACCATTCGCCAAATGGGGTAGTGGCTTCATGACATGTAACCCCTCAGCCGAGGGGCATGGGTATATTATAGTCGCTGTTGACTATTTCACAAAATTGGCCGAGGCGATAACAACATTAAACAATAGCAACGAGACAATTGTTCTTTTCTTTTTTAACCATGTAGTTGCCCAGTTTTTTGTACCACAGACTATAGTTACAAATCATGGGTCGCATTTTTGCAATCACACGATGGTTGAGTTAACTACCAAGTTAGGACTTTCACATGATAGTTATACCCCTTATTATCCACAAGTGAATGGAAAATTTGAGGCCATCAACAAAGTCCTGAAGCAAATGCTTCAAATAATGATAGGGGTTCATAAACAAAACTGGCATTTAATCCTGTACTCTACCTTGTGGGCATATCGAACCTCAGTGAGAAATGAAACTGGATTCACACTCTTTCAATTGGTATATGGTCTGGAGGTGATCTTTCGATACAATGCGAAGTTTCATCTCTCAAACTTGTGATTGACTTGTTACCAGATACTTCTGAAGAAGAAGCGTGTTTATTGGAACTTATCCATTTGGATGAAACCCGTCGTGAAGCTGCATTGGCTAACGAAACGCATAAGAAATGAATCAAGGTGCAATATGATAAAAATGTCAAGCCTCACATTTTCTTAGAAAGAGACTTGGTCTTGCTTTATGATCAGAAAGCTGATAAACTAGGAATAGGAAAATTTGAGCCGCTTTGGATGGGTCCTTATATTGTTAGGCATGTTTTGGCAAAGGTTCCTATGAGTTGGTATATTATGATGGAATTCCATTGTTGCAGCCCCGAAATGGGCTGTACCTCAAACGTTACTATGCTTAATTGGGTGTACTAAAACTCACTATATATATGCTTTAATTGCATGTGTGTGTGTGTTAGTGTGTCTTATAGAACTTTTATGTGGTTAAGTAACCTGCTTTGCATTTGTTGCAGATGTTAGAACCTTTTGAACCATTTGTTGGTTACGCCGATGGTGTTAGTCGTAGTACGCAAAACCTATCTTCTACAGCATGGGCCATTTTCGCTCCAAGTGGTGAGTTAGTGTGTTTTCAAGGGATTTGTATTGGTCGATCGACGAACAACATCGTTGAGTATAACACGTTGATCAAAATTCTCTCTGATTCCATTTCACTTGGTATTCACTGACTCATCATTAGGCTGGACTCACAACTTGTCGTACTACAACTAACAAAAATTTATACCGTCCGCAACCCAACAATTCTTCGTATGTTCCTTAGAGTTCGTATTTTGGAAAGACATTTTGAGTACATTCAATATCAACATATTTATGGAAACTTTAACACATTAACCGACTCATTAGCAAACTATGTGTTAAATATACATTTGCGACACGTGTAAAAGTAAATTTTCAATTCACATCATTAGTTGAATAGGATTTCACATAACCATATATATAAAAAATTTGAAAGTAAAGATAGATATATGTTTTATTTTTAATTTTTTTTTACAAAATTTGTGTCCAATACATGTTTGGTCATCTAACCTAAAATATCAAAATGCATGCAAAAAACATCCTAAGTAGACTTAGTGATGCTCATGGTAACAGGTCACAGCTTGAGCTATCATGCGCAAGAGCCACATCCAACGGCTTGGAACACCAATAGTATGGCACTGCAGCCTCATAGGTAACTCCTCGATCTGGATATCCGGAATAACAAGGGTCAATCCCTCTACATGATCCTGCAACTCTGCCAGTGTCTCGGCCAAATCCAAATCCTGGAGAACTGCTCTCCCAACATTTCTCCTCACTGGCCCCCCGCCTCCTGTTGGTGCCTCATAGGTTGAACAGTACCCACATCTACATGCATGAGAATGATTTTAGTTTAGTCTTAGAACATCAAAACACAAAAACATGTAGAAACTTAAAAATCAAAAAACACTTTGGTCAAAAAACAATTTACCTATAGCACCCCGTTGAGTGCCCACTAGTATACTCAAATTTGGATCTCCACGAAAGTCCATCCCTGAATATGGATTCTCCTCGATGACAATGTGTTGTTGATCTAGCCAACCGAAGAATGCAATGGAAAATGTAATCAATGACTGACCAACATATCTAGACATTAATTTGACCCACTGCTGCATCCATGGATCTCTAGGACCAACTATACCCAGTGTTACATGCTGGGGTTGCATCAATGGAATTCTTTCTAAGGTAAAATAAATTAAGAGTGATCCATAACTAATGTTCTTGGTCTTACTGCTCTTTACCTTTGTTAGCTGCTCTTTCAGATCATATTGCACATATGATTTGTTCGCTAGATGAAGTGTCACACAGCCTGCCAACTTTGTGACGGTGAAAAGGATTGTTCTCAAAGGAAAATACCGGATATCTTTGATGATTATCTTCTCATCCTTGCTAGGATGTGTACCTAGCCGACATAATTGTTGGAAATAGTCCCTCACTGTTTCACCTCCATGGATAGAACCTGAAAGAGATATGGGGGCACCACGTCTCTATAACCCTGTAAGAAAGTAAACATCATCGATCATAATAAGGACAAATTTGTCTCTTATGTGAAAAGCCTGATCTGCTGAATCCCATGCATGAACTAGGAACTACCATAGTTCTGATTGTTGCCTCACTACAGACAACTTGAAGTATTTGAGAAACCCACAGTTTCTGAGGGCCTCAACTATGCCTAGATCATTTAGGGCAACCATGTCTTGTTATTCATGCTCTCTTTCTCGCCAAGTAATAGTCATTATGATATGATGAAAGCTTGAAATCAAACCATAAGCTTAGTAAGGATCCTTTTCATGCAAAAAATTGGAGAAATTTTGGGTCCATTTGGTGAAACAAGTTTGTGAAACTCACCTAGCACAACCCAGGCAAGGAGACACTATGCTGCAGTGAATAACCCATTCTATTTGGGTGCTCCCTAGTGCAGTTTTCGACATGCAAGCCTGCGCTGGTCCCAACGAAAAAAATTCAAATCCCAGGGGCCCTAAAAACCCTAAAAATTTGCATGAAATAGTAAAAGAATGACATGAAAAGAAGAGGAGGGTTATATCTCCTACCTAGTCTAGGCGGCACGGGAAATGATCCATAGAATCTCTCACAATCGGCTAATGAAGATCGAGGTAAAAAACAGGGTCAGAGCACAAATTAAATGGTAAATATCAAATGGTGAAAATAATATGGTAAATTCTTGTTTTTATGTTTATTTCATGAACATTAAATGAATAGACTTTAGTATTTACCTATTTTTACCAATGAAACAAGTATGTTTAATCCATTTGGTGTTGCTTTGAACAGATTCAAAGCTGACTTACAGAATTTGACGTGCACGATCATGAATTGTACTTTGACCACAAAGCATACTTTTATCTCCTTTTCGAGCTCTGTTAAACATTGAAAAAGGAACCCCCTTGGAGTCCTCTTTAAGCTCCTTTCAGACTCTCGAAATATGAAAAGATTGCCGAGCGCTTGTCCTTTTCAACTTGCTAACGGATTGGAAATGACATCTACTCAGTATGAGTTTAACCCTTTTTAGGGATGAGATAGATTATTTACGAAAAAGGAATACGTTGACCGAAGATGGTCAATAGGTTCTCTCTTGTATTGTTTTATGCTTTTTCAGACTTGAGAGACAAATCTACAAAAAATAAATTGTGGATTTTTCTTTTTGTCCCTTTTCAAACTCTCTAAACATGAAAAGGACTGAGTTATCATCGTTGTTAGACTTGTTAAAACATCAAATAGTGACAAACTTGTCCATCATGACAAGACCAAGTTTCACCTTCGCTAGGCTCGTTAAAACATCACATAGCGATGAATTCATCTGAAGGGTGGAATTATACAACAATCATATCTTATCCTCCTCAAGCTTGATAAAAATAAAGAGGTACTGGTCAATAATCACTGGGGAAAATGGGAAAAAGGGGTAAACCACTTTATGGTAGCAGGTTTCTCTTGAACATGACACTTTCACTGCATCATTGTGACTATTTGGTTTGGGTTATCTACTTGATGGTCATCATACCTTGGTCTATCATACCATCCATTACTTTTGCTTTGGGTCAATGCTTCTAATCCATTTAGTGTCGCTGACATTCTCAAGAGAAGTCACTCAGTTAAAATTCATCCTTTGCAATACCATACACCTTATTTCATGACCACCATTCCTAAACCTTGTGCCGTTAGTCAAATTCCATCTTCGAAATCATTAAACTCGTTTTGTGTCATTGATGTGGGATACATCAAGGCCCTCCTGCGATGAGGCACTTCTTGTCGACATCAACACATTATCCAAGAAGTTGACTTAGAAACACCCCTTCAGTACCTTGAGGCTTGCATACATTAATGACCGGTTTCTCGCTTCCGACGATAGGTTGACATCATTAGATTTCGATCAGAAGACTTTTTATGGTGTTCGACATCAAAAATTCCATTCACACCATGCAGAATGTACTGCAGTACCTTGAGGATCATTATCATTAAGGGTGATTTCTCTCGTGTCTGTTAACAACTTACATCATTGGCTGGTAATCAGATGGTGTCTTCCCATTTTCAAATTTATATCACATATTCACATGGTTAGACTTGTACTTGAGCAAACAATTGAGCGAGATAGAAGTCCTCAGATCTAGTTTCATCCATCCAAGATGCGATTTCAAGAAATGTACCAAATCATATGTACAATGGCTTTACATTGATGGTCATCGTATCATGGATCTATATCTGTAGGCAACTGTATATGTACCTGTAATGAAAGTTTATATGTTGAGCATGGGTATGCCTTCCCTTAGCAATTCATGAGAAAAAATCAAAATATCATGATATTATGTATTGTAATCGATGCAGGTCACCAACCACTTCAAAACCTCCTCATCACATCGTAAAGCATATCAATCGACATCATTATTTTCGACTTCATGCTTTAAGGGGCAGTTGTTACAGATCCATTTGGACACATCACTCCCATCATTCAAATCAGTATGTTTAGGGCTCATCAAACCCTGATTCAGTTGCTACATGCCCTAGACAAGTCACCATTTTGAATGCCTCCTTCCTTGAGAGTTTCTTGGCCTGAAGCCCTCCAAAATTGCCTCTTGAAGGGACTAGTGCAGCCTTGGACAGGGGTAAGTGTGCTTCAGTGTAGGTAGGCCCATGCCAGGTTGCTTTGAAGAGCACCTAGGCCCACTTTGACCTACGTTGGGCAAGATTGAGTGAAATTCACATATGGTTCTGGGAAAATTCTTATCCTCTGGAGTCATCTAGAAGATTCCCGCACTTATCACCTCCTATGAGCTCGAAAATGGATGAGGAATGAGTTAAGTAACCCCCTATCCTCTCATCCCTTCCTCCATGGAAACTAAATCTAAGTATGGAAGGCCATTCAATACCCTCATTTATAACAAAACCTCCTCCATCTACCTATAAATTGAGCACTCATCTAAGTGATCAAGGGCTAGACTTTGAGAATTTGTAAGGAGATACTATTGGTGTGAGAATTGAGATTATAAGCAAGTCTTGTTATGTTGCCGAACTGCTATGCTATTGATGTGATGTTGGTTGGAAACCAAGTTGGAAGAGTGACAATGGATCAGGCTTCATGGTTGTAATTCTTCCTTCTACTTAATAAAGCTGTTTACACCATTTTGCATATGCTTATCTTGATATATGATGTTTATATGTGTGAATGTATTTGATTCCATTTACTTGTATTCGATAGATCTCTTGCTTTGATTGGTTCTCTGTCTTTTGTTTATGCTTGCTTGTTCGAGAAGGAGTGATGGGAGTCGAACAAAGGAGACAAAAGGAAAGCGAAATAACAAGTAGGTCCTTTGATTTCTTTGTCTTATTTATCATTTATAGAAAAGGGATAAGCGATTTAAATATGTTGTTCTAGGTATAACTACCTACCTAGGGAATTAGTATTTATCCGTGGATACCAAATTCCTCATAATAGATGGGGTTTCTCTTATTTGATTGAGCTAGATTGCTAGATGGTTTCAAAACTGAGTTAGGTGGTCTCAAGGGAGAAACACAAGGCCTAGGAATCCTTGAACTAGTGAAGGTGGGATTGCAGTAAAGCCTGATTGTGTATACCCTCGTTGGGCCTAGGAATTGTTGACCGGGTGAATGGTGAGATATACGGTAAATATTAGATATGGAGATTGAAAAATTCCTCACGATTTAGGTGGAGAGATATGAAGGAATCCATTCTTGTATAGACCTAGTGATCCCTGGACTAGTATATGGTGGGATTGTGGTAAAGCCTGGCAGTGTATATTTCTTGTTTGGGCCTAGGAATCCCTTGGCGGGATTGCGGTAAATCCTAGTTGTATAGATGAGGGCTTGGGCTTAGGAATCCCTTGGTGGATTGCGGTAAAGCCTAAGGAATCCTTGGTTTTTTTTGTTGTAAGTCACACATTCATGCTTGGAATATGGCATGAGGATGATTGGCTGAAAGAAGGATTTGGTTAAGCCCAATCTATGATTGGGTGGTTCATGAAGTACCTGACTTGGTTGGCTTATGCATACATTAATAAGAAATCATTTTCCTTTCGTATATCATATGTAAATTTACTTGTTAATATGTGGTTTTTATGGTTATTATACTCTTGTTATTCTATTAGATATATGCTAGTTATAAACATGGTTCCTGATAGATTTTTTCTATGGTTCTCATCATGATTTGATTAGTATAAGAAATGTGAATGAATATATGACCTAATAGATGATAATGCAGCTATTGTGATTGTTGTAGATCTAACCCAAAATATTATAGATCTGATAAGAAAGTATAAGATAATGCCATTGATCCCAAGAAATAAGATAGAAATGATTCTTTATTGATCAAACCCTTAAGGTAGGGCAACACCATACATTCACTCCTTAAGGAAGGAGAACACTCCCACAAGCCATATGCTTGTTTATCAAGACTATTTTCTTCATATGTCTCTCATGTGGAGTCTCTAGCCTCTATATAGGCCTCATACATACAATACCATGCATCATTACCATGGTTTCCTCATACCATCAACTAATACCATGGGCCCATTACATTATTATTAACTACTTGTGGTCCCTTACATGACATGGGTTAACCACCTTATTTATTACTATGGCCCATCCCATTATTACATTATTACCTTGGGTACCTCCCTCGGTACCCCATATTACCCCCCCTAGGTATATAACATTGATAAGGCATCAATTCTCCTTAACGATTTTCAAATAAGTATGAAACCCCTATGCTCAGATCTCTGGTTATGACCTGTAGATTACATGTTTGTGATATGTTTGACGAAATTCTTGTCATGCCTAATAAGGTCAGGTAAATTCCTTGTATCAATGTTTGCATTAGTAGCTTTAAGTCATGGGTATTTATCATTTCTGGAATTTTCATGAAGTTTTGGGCAGAGGCCTGAGACATAACCCTGAAAAAGTGGCACAAAATATGGGGTTGTTGGCCGAGAACTGCCTAAAAAAGGCTAGAGTCATATGCATGCCCTATTGTGGGAGTGATTCAAGGGTCTTAGTCGCATGCATGGCTTATCATGGGAATGACTTGGGGTCTAGCCCAACAAAATGACAAGTTGTCTTAGGGGTCCTGCAAAGGTGGGTTAGCTCTTAGGGGTCCTGCAACACCTAAGGGAGGTCTGTAAAGTGTTGGTTCACCAGTTCCACTTCCTTAAGGTGATCTAGGAGGTCGAACCATATCATAGTAACTCTTCATCACATATTTACCCCGGTGGAACAGTAAGCTTGGGTAAATGTGGGAGGAGGGTGTTGCATAGTGGTATCAGAGCGAGTTTCATTCTCTTTGGGTGGTGTCTGGTTTCTATCATATTTGGGTGATATCTGATACCATATAGTGGTATCAGAGCATGGTTCAACACTTGGACTGGATGGACACAATTTGCTTCTCATGCATGGATGTAGGTTGTATATGTTCTTGATGTGTATGCACGGTAGTGATCATTGTTACAGTTGTGTTGACATGTAGAAGTTGATGATGTGGATGTTGGGATGTATTTGTCATGAATGCATGTCAATTGTATATGCATTTTTTTATGGATGTGATTTTCTATATGTTGTTATGCATGCATTGTCATGGTTATAGTTATGCATGCATGGTAGGTCAGGCTTGCATCATTTGGGTCATTATGTAGTTAGTTTCATCATGGTGTTGTTGGTATGTTATGATGTTGATGCATTGGATGAGATAGAGCCGGAGATGTAGATAATCAAAGTGAGGTTGCAACACTAGACCTTGGGGTAAGAGAATATCGTCATACAAGTTTGTATGGTGGATATGCAAGTATGTTGGTTAATGGATGTTATAAGAATTAGGGTTATGTACATGCTTGTCATTTTATTTTTGTTGTGGTTACATGCATGATAAATGCTAGTTGGCCAGTGCGGTCATCCACATGTGCGTCGTTCAATCATGCATGGTAGTACTTGTTGTTATATGCATTGCATTCATACACAAGATGATTGCGTTGATTGTAGTTAAGATCTTGATGTTAAATGTATCATGCTAATATGGATTGGCCTGTGCATATGGTTATGGCTATGATATTCATGTACGAGTTGATATATTTTTGATATTGTGTCATACTAATTTGGACTGACTCGTTTAGATGTGATAACTTCCCTTGAGATACATTGAGGTATGAGTTTGATTATGTCGTTTACTTGGTTTATCTAGCAGTTATGTTTACAGGTTACTTGAATGTTTGATTAATAATGCTATCAGTACATGTCTATAAGATTTCCTGAAGGAATGATCCTGTTTGAAGACAATTGTACTAACACATTATGTGATGAGACAACTGATATGCACTTGAGTGTAAGTAGGTGCTAATTGTAGTAATATGATTAATGACTATTAGTTGATTATGACATGGTTGTTAGTCTTGGAAAAGGTTGATTTCAATTAATAAACATGTTATTTTGATCCTTGGAGCATGTAGTTGACATGTGTGAACTGTTGTAGGGAAACATGATTGGTATTATCATGACAAGGTAATAGTTGATTTGTTTGTATAGCTATCAATGGGTGATGTGACAATACATAGTAAGACCCAATTGCAGTAAGGTAAAAAGGTAAAAGGAAGGAATTGGGTAATAATTCCTTTGGCAATGTTTGGAAACCACAATTCCAAATGAATGAGTGCTTGGCATGAATACAAGAAGTCTTCTTAACCTTGATTTTTTATGACATTATGTGGAGATGTGCTATATTTATGAACATGTATTTGACAGGTATAATAGTTGATTTCCAGTTATGGCCAGATCCGTCAAGGATTTGGAGTCCCTTGAGAGATGATATATGGACGTGTTTAGTTACAAGAAAACTTTCTTGGTACATCAAGGTAAGTTAGCCAATGTATTGTTGTATTTATTTATACACTGACACTTATGTGTTTATGGCAGTATGATGCAGGGATTGCCCAGAAAAAGAGACTACCATGAAATCTTGAAGAAGGATAATGTTGAGCTTTCCCTTGGAAGCATTGAGAATCCACGGGGATTGAGACATGTTGTTTATTGCAATTTTTGTGCTTTTGGTGTTTTATGATTTGTTTGCACTTGATTTGCAGTTTTGTTTATGTCTGGTGCATGGCCATGCCACTTTGTTTGTGGTGTCGTATTGTTAATTTTTTTCATGGTTTCTTCTTGTTTATTTCTTGTGCTTGCCTTTTATGTTCTAAGGGTCTTGGGATTTGGTTGGGAAAGAGAAAATTTAATGGAGCTGAATGAAACTCGACATGTAATGTAAGACCTAGATGAAGCTCAGTGCATTTATAAGGGTGAATGAAGGAAATAATATGACAATGAGTTGGATTGGTTGGGTCCATTGGGGTAATTGGACACTGGCAGGACAATCATGAGAAAAGTAATAAGAAAGATGAAGTAAATGGATATGAGGTCTCAGATGCCTTGACTATGTTTGGAAATGTCGTTCTCAATGTTATGCATGGATAATAGAGTTATCTTAACCTTGACCTTATGATATCTGGTAATTATGTTGTCATCATGATTATGATAATGTCTATATATGTATATATGAATGTATGTATGTCGCTGTTTGACAGGATCATGATTGTTTTATGTTAATGCTTACATATTTTTGTATATGTATGTATGTATGTATGTCATTGTCTGACAAGGTTGTCAAGGATCATTTTTGTGGAGGAATGATTTCTTATGCGGGTGAATGTCATGAAGAGGTTCCTAGTTTCATGAGGAATCAAGTGGGAAGAGTAGCCTTAACAAATCTATGAGTTTAGTATCATGTGGATATGAATTTATATTATGTTCTTGTACTTGTTTATTCTTATGCTATCGTAGGTAATGATGAGGGATACAATAGCGGAATGAAAGAAGTGTGTTCTGTGGCATACTAGGACAAGCATGGAAAATGTTAATAAGACACTAGAAGCAAGGTTGATTGGTAGAGTCAGTATGATTTTTGGATGTGCAGTACTACTGTTGTGTATATATTGTACATGTTGTACCTATGATGTTGTGTACATGCAGTGCTATGTATATATGACATTGTGTAAATGTTTTTTATGCAGTGGTAGTATCAGATGGTGCTGTGTATATGTTTTTTTATGCAGTGTTGTGTACAAATAGTGTTTGTGCATATTGGATATGCAGTGTTATGTACATATGGTGTTGTGCACATGTTTGATATGCAGTTATGTGTAGATATGGTGCTTTGTGCATGCTGCATATGTAATGTTGTGTACATATGGTGCTATGTACATGTGGTGTTGTGTGCATGATTTTACATGTGGTGCTAGGTACATGTGGTGTTGTGTACACATCATGCATGTAGTGTTGTGTACATGTTATGATGTGTACACGTTGTGCATGTGGTGTTTCGTACATGTAGTGTTGTGTACACATTGTACAGGTGGTGTTGTGTACATGTGGTGTTGTGTACACATTATGTAGGTGGTGCTCTATACAGGTGGTGTCGTGTACATGTTGTACACGTGGTGCTGTTGTACATATGATATAGTGTACATATGATAGATAATTTTGTTGTATACATGTGGTACTATGTTATGTGTAGTCCTTGTATCGTGACATGTGTATTTGTTGTGTATGTACATGTATTGTTTTGTACACTAGGTGTAGGTGTATGTATTACATTGTGTTGTACGCTAGGTGTGGGTGTATGTATTATAAATTGGGTGTAGGTGTATGTGTTTCATTGTACACTATGTATGCATGTATACTTGTGATGTACATTGTATGTATGTGTACGTTCTTGAAGAGAAGAGAAGTACCGGGTGCTTGCCAGATGAGGCAACCAATCTGGTGTGTGTACAAAAAGGACAAGGATAAAGAAAGAAGCAATTAGTTTTGATTATGCATGTGATCTATGGCTATGATTTATGATGGTTACATGTGATTTATGATTCTAGTTTATGATGATTGCATGCGATTCATGATTTGGATTATGATGGTTGCATTTTGAGCTAATCGGATGTGATATGTTTATACATGATGATTTGATCAAACAACTAGTTTGACTTTTTGTGACAGGAAGTAAACATAATGGAAAGTGTACTTTGTTGACGAGCCACCAATGAGGTATGATTAGAATTTATTTTAAATCTAATGGAATCTATGTGCATGGTACAAGAAATCATAGAAAATTCCTGCGTTGGATGGTTGAAACTGAATGCAAGCATTAGTAGCTATAGAAAAAGAAATTGGAACATGCAACAATATGTTGGTAAAACACTTCAGGAGTAGGGAAATTGTAGGACACTAGTACCCAATAGTGTCCATTGATTTCCATGAACATGATATGATTGGTATGATGGTTTTGAGGCAAGGACATGCCTTGGTTTTTGGACCTTCTAATGCGAGGAAACCTTGCCAAAGGATGGATCACCCGAGAAAGGGGATGTCGAGGAACTTGGAAGGTGAGTGACTACACGGAAGGGGGTGACTGAATTTCCCGAGGGACTGTGTAGCAGAGAAGGGAAGGCTAAGGAATGGATTTGTTAGGTCATTAACATTGCCAGATGGAATCAAAAGCACAATGGAAGTGTGCCTTGGCAAAATGAGTCGGTAACTGTTCCCTGAGAGAAAAAGTGGTGCATGATTATAACATTGGACATTGGTTGTAGGTATGAATTTGGTAGTATATTTTGGACTTATTGGGAAGGAGGTGAATCCTGGTACTACTTCTGAGGGTGGAGGTGTGAAGCTATGGATTCTCTTGTTGCGGATGCAAGCATCGTATCATTTTATTTGTTGGTTAAAGCAAATGTGCATATGTGTATATCATTTCAAATACCATATCGAGCGAGATTTACAATGCGCCATGAACAATATGGTTATTTGTTGGTTCAACCAAATGCACATGAGAGGATATGCAGTTGTTATTGTAAAACTATAATAAGTCTTGTTATAAAGCTCTAGTAAATAGTATGTTTGTCATGTTTTCAATAGTGGTAATTGTAAATACTGTAACGAGTTGTCTTATAAAGCTCCATGGGAAGTATGTTTTTCTTTTCAGCGGCCTTGCTGGCTATAGGTGTCACTGAACACTGAGGACGATGTTCCCCCAAGGGGGAGGGTTCTGTAACAACCCTGGTTAAAAATCCATGTAATAAAATTAATAAAGGAAAAATAAGACCAAGGTCATGGGACATGTATTCCAAGCTAAATGACAAGAAAAACATCCTAGTGGGTATCACTTTAAGTTTATTATGGCTAAGAAAATTGGAAAAGGAAAAGATGCATTAATTGGCATTTTATTTATGGAAATACAATAAATTAGGAGAAAAGGGAGATGAAAGGTCACTTATTTGCATGAGGAGGAAATCGAAGGAAAAATAGGGGAAAATGAAGAAAATAGAGGCTTCAATGATAAAAAGGCTTTTAAGGATTAGTTCATGGCTTTTGTCTATTTTAGCTTGGATCACTCTCTTTTATTCTCTCTCTCTCATACTCTTGGACACTTAGAGTTTTCTTGGAGCACTATTGGAGGAGTGTGGCATAATTGGGATTTGGAACAAGAAATCAAGGGAAAAGTAGGAAAGTGCAAGAGGACAAAAAGATCAACAACTACAACAAGATTACTTCTAGGTATCAAGTTTCATGTATGATTTCCTTGCTAGTTTTGGCATGCATGGTACATGCATGTGTGTTTTTGGTTCTCTTACTGTCATTGGTGTGGGTTTTTCTAGGTGTGACAATGGTTTTCAACTTTGCCTTGCCATTTATGGATAACAATGGTGTGATGGGGTTTTTCTTACTTGGTTGAGCTGGATTTCTAGATGGTTTTGAAATTGAGTGGGGTGGTCTCAGGGGAGAAACACAAGGCCTAGGAATCCTTGGATAGGTGGAATTGTGGTAAAGGTTGATTGTGTATACTCTCATTGGGCATAGGAATCCTTGACCAGTGAATGGCGGATATACGGTAAAGCCTATAGGGTGGAGTCTCGTTGGGCCTAGGAATACTCGACCAGTGAATGGTGGGATATATGGTAAACCATAGAAGTGGAGACATACAAATTACTCATGTTTTAGGTGGAGATATCCTGAGGCATCCATGCTTGTATAGGCCTAGTGATCCCTGGACCAATATATGGTGGGATTGCAGTAAGTCCTGGTAGTGTATGTTTCTTTTTTGGGCCTAGGAATCCCTTGGTGGGATTGTGGTAAATCCTGGTTGTATAGATGAGGGATTGGGCCTAAAAATTTCTTGGTGGATTGCAGTAAATCCCAAGGAAGGCCTGGTTGTTTTGTCGTAAGTCCCACATTCATGCTTGGAATATGCATGGGGGCGATTGGTTTAAAGAAATATTTGTGGTTCGTGGAAGTCCTTGACTTGGTTGGCTTATTCATACATTAATAAGGACTCCTTTTACTTCGGTAGTTCATATGTAAATTTACTTGTTAATATGTATTTTTTCTGGTTGTTCTACTCTTGTTATTATGTTAGGTATATGCTAGTTATAAACATGGTTCATGACAGACTCTGGTTATGGTTCTCATAATGATTTTATTAGTAAAAGAAATGTGAATGAATATATGACCTAATAGATTATAATGAAACTATTGTGATAAGGCATCAATTCTTCTTGACTATTCTCACATAAGTATGAAACCCCTATGCTTAAATCTATGGTTATGACCTGTAGGTTACATGTTTGTGATATGATTGACGGAATTCCTGTGATGGATAGTATAGGTTAGGTAAATTGCTTGTACCAATGTTTGAATTAATATATTTAATTCATGGTTATTTATCATTTCTAGAAGTTTCATGAGGTTTTGGTTAGAGGCTTGAGACCTAGCCTTCAAAAGTGGCACAAATCTGGGGTCGTTGGCTTAGAACTATCTGAAAAATGCCATCATCACATGCATTCCTTTCTGTTGGAGTGATTGGAGGGTCTTAGTCACATAGGTGGCTTGTCATGGGAGCGACTGGGGGTCTAGCTCAGCAAAATGACAAGTTTTCTCAGGGGTTGGGAACATGGAGTGATATATGCTTCTTCTTAGACATCCTAATACACACCCTTTTATACAATCCCATGGTCCGTAGACCATGGGTAGATATTCAAAAGCCGACTCAACTTACATAAAAGAAGGGTAAAACCCTTTATGATACTTTACTCTCTACGCACTCCAAAACCATAACTTGCAGAGATTTTACATTCTATACAACAAAACTTGGGCTTTTTGCCCCAAAATTGACCTTAAGGGACCTTGTCCCAATAGGCCCCAAACACAAAGATCATGAATCGCCCTCGAGTTACTCTGCTCGCACAAACATCTTACTGCAGAGACCTACCAACTCTACTTGTGCCACTACTATCTCAGTCGCGCTCTGCATCACTTCCTGTTTGATCTACTGCACCAGCGACTCTATTGCTGGTCCGACAATGTTTGCCTTGATTTCTACTATGTTCTCTGTAGGCTCACCAACTTCTCCTGAATGTTGGCAGAGATAGTGTAGGCCTAATCTAGCTAAGGCCCCAATCTGGCCTTGAGGACTTCCTCTTGCCTCTGCACTGCTTCCACCTATTCAAGCAGTTGTTTCGCCTCCTGTAGCTTGGCCAATCATTGTGCTATAGCAACGGTGTGAGTCGTTGCTCTTGCTTCATCATAATGTTGCTGCAATTGAAGAGATTCTATATTTAATCTCTGCAGTTTAGGATCTTCCTACAAAGCTGTGAATACCTCCATGGATTCCTCAAAGAGCACGGTGCAATCCACCATCGCGACATCCATTGCTACGACTCCATCCTTTACAATGGCTTCGCGCTGTTCTCTGACCTCTGGCAGAGTTGAAGGCTGTGACTTCAACTCTAACTCTGTGATTTTTAGATTCAGTTCAAATTGAACCTTGGCCACTTCTATCTTGGTGTCACACACACCTACTACCAGCTTCCTGATGTTCACCTCCAACGATGCTTCCTCCAGGATATGTAGTTTTGGAACTGTTTTTTCATGCCTCGGCCACCATGATTGCAAGCTAGTCGTTCCACACCTAAACTTTCTTTCGGGCCTCCAACACTTCTGATTTCTACATGAACGTCTTTTCATTGTTGACTTTGTACTTACTTGTTAGGCTGTGCGCATGCTATTCCTGGGCCTTAACCTCTGCTATCACACTTGCCTGTAGTGTGTGAAGAAACTCGCTGGGGAGCGTAGTGAGGTTAAAGCCAATATTCTTCAAAGAAATGAAAATAGCCTTGCCAATGGCTGCCTCCATGCTCAAAGCTCCGTCAGGAAGTGCGACTACCTAGAGGTCCAACGACTGAACCATTTCCACGACTTTTGTGGTTCCTGGCACCAAACTTGTTGATGTAGCATTGCTCTGCCCTGCACCTGCCTGGAATCTAGTTGTTTGGATCTGTAGCTCACACAGACCTGTCTAGATGGTGCTTAGTGCCTGCTTTTACTACTGCTCAAACTACTGCAACATTTTTGTGGTAGTATCCCGCACCTTCTCTCCAATTTCATCTAGGTCACCATCCGTCAAAGTAATGGGATCCAATGATATCTTGGTGGCTTTTGTCTTCTTCCGCAGTCCTTCCTTTTCATGCTTCCTATACCGCTTCACTCAGAAGGGAGTTCTCTCCTACTTCTCATCGTCACCCTGCTCTGACCGCTCTTCCTCCTTCATTTCGGGTGAAGGAAACTTCTGACTTCTTTTAGATCCACACTCTTCCTACTCTACCTGTTTCTTTGTGGCGCATGCTACTTCTACCCGGGCCTTCTCTTCAGCCTCTTTCTTGCACTTTTCATCCAACTGCTGAACCTTCTACTTGGAAACGTCCTTCTTCTACTTCTTCACGGAATTGCTAGTCTTTGCGGCTAGGTCAGAAGGAGAATGTCACTCTATGGACCAGTGCTTGATGACCTCTTCAATAGTGTCATCCATACAAAGGTAGGGTTAGTCGAATCACTTTTGCTTAGGATCCTTTCATGCCTGGATGTACACATGGTGGAAGTTCAGTTTGAATTCTGCGTACCTTGAGAGTTGTTCAAACATGGTTGGTGAAAACCACAACTTCTGTTTGATGGCTGTGCGAATGCTTGCCTCCATCAACACCCAAAAGACTTTGCTCTCTGTGACCCACGCAATGTCTTTCATGGCCTAGAGAGATGCAAATTTCATGACTTCTAGTAAATCTTTCTCCACTCGAGGAAATTGGCTTTCCTCCAACAAATCCCATGACAAGCACTATCGAGAGCAACAACCATGAATAGTGGAATGTCTTACTCTCATCCCGTGCCTCTCTACAGTTTGTAAGGAACTCACTGCACAGGTAGCATGCCTAGTTGAACCGTACGCCCTCCACGCATTGTTCTTGCAACGAAACCACTGGTGCCAACACCTCATTTGTGTGGCACTTTCTCATAACCATTTCAGCCAGAATTTGCATGGCAACCTTTACTGCGGGGTTAGTAATTGAAGTAATTGAGTATCCACACTGCCTTTTCACCAATTTAAACTTGTCCTTCATCTTCTCAGCGAGGTCACACTCGCTCGTCTTTTAGCCAAACGCCTTGGCCAGATTCAACTCGGAGTGTGGCAATAGTGTGATTTGATGGACCAGCATATCAGTGATGGGTATCGACACATTCAGCCACAAGAACCTATCATGCACCAAGAACAATAACCTCTTAATGATGATCGAGTTTATATTTGAGCGATGATAGTGGGGAACCCAAAACAGGTTTAGTAACCCTGACTTATTTACTCCGGGAATCCATTCCACAAGCTCCAACATGGTGACACCAGATTCTTTGTAGAAGACCCTCTACATGAAGGTGTCGGTAGCAAGGCGGGGGAACCACTCATGGTCCGCCAAATCCCAATCTTCGAGCTTTAAGTGTGGGATCCGCGCCAAGCATAGGCCTTCAAAGGTGATGTTCTCCAGTAACAGGGGTGTGTTGAGGAGGATCTATCTTGCATATGGGTCCTTCAGGACCTTCACTTTTCCCTTGCACAGAGGGATATACTCTGGAAACATAGATATAGGGTCCACCCCCTTAATGTCAATATCTTACTTGCCCTCCTTAGCCTCCAGGTCCACCACTTTCCCCTTCTCCTTCGCACTCGACTTTTCTTTCCTCTTGGCCTATGTAGCGGCATACTTCCTCGGTGACTTGTGCACTGGCACATGCTTATTTTTCTAATATTTCTTCGGTTTGGGGACCTCCCTCACTGGCGTAGGATTTGGCCTATGCGACCTCAGCGTTGTAGGCACTGCAGTTGGAACCTCCATACTCCCAACCTCTGGAGAAGCTCCCTCAAAGGGAATAACTTCCTCGGTACTAGCGGTCTCAGTTGGTCTGGACATTGTGATAAGAATAACCCGTTGAGTGCCTTCAAATAACTTAAATACAAAGGCAGCAACCAAGTCCACATAAAGCTCAGGATTCATAAACACTCAACATCTCAACTCAGAAATTCTCAGAATGAAAAGTGTTTCTCGTTGGGTGGCCAAACGTAATTTATAGGTGAATTCAAATTCAAATTTGTCCGTTCCCCCCAAAATCCGTTCATAAATTCTAGATTGGTAGCATATTTTCAAATATTTCATTCTTAAATTCAGCCTTAAAATGTCGCGCCCACCACCCCCCCGCTCCTCTTAACCGTCTCCTTATTGTCAAATCATGAACAATGACAGTAACTGTCACTTTTTGGTTGTGCTGCGTGGTCTCCCCCTCTATAGTGCAACTTCCTTCACACTTCTTCTAGTACTGTGACACCCTTCTATTTTGTGCAGACCCCCTCTCGCGTAGCTCTATAAATCAAGGAGTGTAGTTTATAGCCCACACCTCCTTGCAGTTGCCTGGAGCACTAAGACTGTGCTACTGTCATGTAGTCATTGTGCTAGATCCCTAGTGTATGGCTTCAATCGACTTCCATTTACCTTCCCAGAAATGGATCTCCATTCAATTTTACGAGCTGAACTGCTCCACCATCGGTAATCTCTTTGATGACATATGGCCCCAGCCAATGCATCTGAAAGTTTCCTGGAAACTTATCAAACTTATTGTCATATAATAAAACTAAATCATTTACCTTGAAGGTGAAAAATTTGATGTGTCGATTGTGCCATGATTTTTCTCATTCTTTCTGAACTTGTTGATGGAATCCAGCCAAAAATATATCTTCCTTGAGCTCTACTAGCTACGCGAGCCATTCTTCTAAGGCTAAGCGGTCTGCCATTCCTGTAAAATCCACTAGCGTAGTCTAGGCACAATGTACTCCATAGGCATCACAACCTCTATGCCATAGACCAATCTAAAAGGTATATGACCGGTAAGATTCTTACAAGTAGTTCTATAAGCCCATAATACTGTTGGTACGCGCATGTCCCAATCATTCCTCTCTGCATTGCAAACTTTTGTCAGGACACCCTCCAATATTTTAGTAAATGCCTCAACCATACCATTGACCTGAGGATGATATGGTGTAATCTTTTGATGATAGACTTGGAATTCTTCTGTCAGCGCATTGATCATTTCATTGAGGAAATGCATTCCGCGATCACTCATCAAAATATTTAGACAATCAAACCTGGTCAACACATATTCAAATAAGAACTTTGTTGTTGTTTCCCTTGTATAGTCCTTCACGAGATGTGCCTCCACCCATCTGGTCAAATAGTTGGTCATGATGATGATATACCGCGCACCCGTCTTCTTTTCTGGAGGTTGAATCAGTCCTACAAAAGCAATTTCCCATTTCTCAAATGGCTGCAATGATACCTATGGATTCAAAGGCAACTCATCCCTTCATTATGGTATTCCGGTTCTCTGACATGCATCACATGCTCTACAATATGCTTTGGAATCCTTATGCAACATTGGCCACCACAATCCAACGCGTAGAATCTTCTACGTTGTTGCTTTTCCTACATAATGGCCTCACGCAGCTCCTCCATGAGCTTCATCTAGGACACAGTTTCATTCAAGGTTAGGCACATAGTGTCGCAGTATTTCGTCCAACCCCATCTTAAAAAAGTGGCCCACAATAACAGAAAAGTTTGTTGTGCGCACCACCAATTCCTTCTTCTATTGACTCGTGTATCCTTCTAGAGTTTTTCCCATAGTCAGGAAGTGGATAATGTCTTCAAAGTAATTATCTACTACACGCACCGCAAAGAGCTTCTCGTCAGGAAGCCCCTCCTCCAAATTACTGGGCTCCTCTTCTATTTCAATGCGTGATAGATGGTCTGGCCCTACATTAAATTGTCCTGGCTTCACAATTACCTCGAAATCATACTCCTGAAACAATAGTAACCATCTACATATTCCCCCCCGAACACAGGCTTGTTTACTAGGTAATTTAATCCAGAATAGTCTGTATACATCTTAAAGTGTCCGCCTAGCAGGTAATGTATGAACTTCTGGAGCATGTATAGCCAATCCTTCGTGCTTTGTCATCGAATAATTATTTTTAGCCTTAGACAACTTCCTACTTGCAAATGCTATAGGGTGATCCAATTCCCCTTCACTGGCCTCTGGCAGCACCACTCCCAGCGCAATACATGAAGCATCCACATGCACATGAAATTCCTTCTTCCAATTTGGGAAAACTAGGATTGTCGCGGTGACCATTTTTTCCTTCAATACATCCAAAATTTGTTGACATTCTTCATCCCAAAAGAATGTAGCATCCTTCTTTAGTAGCTTTTCCATTGGCGCGGTAATCTGGGCATAACTCTTGATGAACTTCCGATAGTATCCAATATGACCCAGTGTTGTGCGTAGTTGTTTAACACTTCTTAGCGCCTCTAAATTAATTATAACCATGATCTTAGCAGGGTCCACCATTAATCCTTGTTTGCAGACCACATGACCTAGCAAGATTATGAAAGGGACGCAAAATAATCATTTCTTCAAGTTTAGCGTGATAGGATACCTTCGGCATGTATCCAACATAAAGATAAAACTAACTACATGGCACTTTACTTGTCCAAACACTGTCCAATCATCAAAATATACCTCCAAAAATTTGTGAATGAACTCTTTGAACGCCGCGATGACTACGAGTGAGAAGATTGTTGGTGTATTTTTAAGCCTGTTACACTAAAAATTGTCACCATGACTATCTATAGTTAATATGGCTCCATCAATAGTCATATTATCCTCCTTGTCAAGCCTAATACCTCTACTCTCCATGTCAAACTTCAAGAAAGAGAGAAAGTCAATAAAAATCATGTTTATCTCTGAATATGCAGGTTCTCTCTACCTTGCCTGCGTGTACGCATCCCAAGCTCATTGTACCTGCGTACTTGTATGCTCTGTAAGTCAAGGGATGGGTGCATACTCCTGTAAAGGTCAAAAGGCACGAGTTTCATCTTAAAAA